>JALPQI010030595.1:0-91367 GCA_025490895.1 Thaumatotibia leucotreta | reverse complement strand
GTTTTTGTGGAACACCTATGTATATTACATATTTTGATACAAAATGTGGATACAATTTCGTGTCGTGTCATTTTCCAAGTCTGACTCTAATTAGCAAGTAGACTACGAAAGGTGCTAATAAATAGTCAAACCAACCTTAAATAAAACTACCACTCTTACATGTATGTAGGAATGTAGGTACAGTCAAGGGCATTAATATATATACACTTCTCCATACTGATCCCTTACAAATGTGTCTATATGCACTCGACTGTACACAGTCTACCTACTAGAAGAAACTAAACTAAACGAAAGAAACAACCATCGAAGAAGGAGTTAGGTACGTAGTTTTAGTAGGTACGTATCGATTATTTATTTTATTACCTGTTGCAAAAGTCGCCGATATTTTATTGTAACTTTTCGAAAATGCCCGACAGAAATATAGATATTATTCGGATTTCATCAAATAATTTATTCGGAAGAAAAGCGACTAACTCGATGTTACTTATATTTCACTTAAATAACATATTTTAAAACGAATAACATATATATTCTAAACTGATCTAACATTTCCACAAAATAGGTAGACACTATTTAGTCTAGTGGTACATTGTGGCTATAAAAGGTACACCGATTAAGTTGTACAATGCCTTGCCCAGTGTCCTATTAGACACTCCTTGCCCCTCCTTAGCATTGTTCGGTATGTTACGATTGCCTATTTTGTAAAATAAACTGCTCTACCTTCATCCAACGAAGGATACATCAGGATTTTGTGATCTCATGTAACTATTTTTTCGACGAAATGTGCCCAAGGTATTGTACAACAGCGATATCAAATGGTATGTAGCTCTAACACTAACATTTTTCAATTAGATATCGTCGTGCCAATATTTCGTCTAACAATGAAAGATTAATCTACTAGGCAGATATGCAAACTAGCGTAAGTATCCTAATTAAGCCTAAGAAACCTTTCTAAATTTTGTTCAGGATACCACGTATGAAATAATTCTTAAAAAGTTAAAGTTCAAACGATATGTACTAAATCTTTAGCGAATAGGTAGATAGAAATGACATGTGATGCTGTAATGTGACATCACACGCCTTACAATGGCAGGCGGTGCCGGTGACCCAGTGGCGGGACCTTGGGCACGCGGCGTGACGATCTGGCCCATGGCGGATGGCTTCACGCTTCCAGGAGCTGATATGTTGACCATGTTATTTATTCCTAATAGATACAACAGCTTAGCTTACTGTTGGTATTGAACAAGGATCGTAAGCAAACTACAGGCATAGCGTTGAACTGTTCCTGGAGTATGGGGAGGGGTAAAAATTGACGCGACATGGAGTTTCTTAACTATCTCATCTCTCACTATAGACGTGACATTTTAGGTAGCTTCCCATAACGCAGGAATTGACTTTTGGTCTGTAATGAGAACAATAACTTCAAAGCAAAGTAGATAAGTATAGGTTAAATTGACACTATAATGTATATTCTATGATAGTCGGTGCAGAAAGAGTTGTTGAGGTATTGTTGTTTGTATTCAAACATGAGTTATATGGAATGTTGTACAAAAATGAGCGCGTTTTTGAATAATATTGCTATACGTTCCTCCTGCTCCTATTTTCTTTAGGTATCCGATTTCATAATCAAGTTTTTCATTGCCTGGTTAATCTAATCTAAAACTAGAAAAACTCGCATGTGTCCTGTTGAACATACTTCCATATAACCCCAACTACTTCAAGTCACATCTAATCTAGAATCACAAACGGGTCTGGCTACCCGTAAGACCAGGAAGTAGCCGCCATTACTGCTCAATAGCGACGTCTAGCCAGCTAGACGGTGGCCCACGTGACCCCATTAAACTTTCATACCCACTGGTTGCTGGAGCTTGAGGAAATCAAGTATCAACGAATGGCATCTTTAATATTTCATCTTAAAATATCTTAAATATCTTAGGACATCTTACACAAATCGACCAATTTCATAACCAATAACTTTAATTTTATTACCTCTGTAAATCATACATTTTCTATAGATATTAGATATCCAACTAACGAGTTAAGGTGCATTTAGACAAAACGAACATCCGCTCATTCTATCCCCCACTGTACGAAATTCGTTCGTTACACAAAACCTGATTCGTTGAAATTCGTTGATTTCGTAGAGTGGGGGATAGAATGAGCGAATGCTCGTTTGGTCTCGAAATGCACCTTTACATTCAGGCATAGAATGGATTAGATGCGAGAATGAGAAACTAAACTTGAATAATATTTATTCTAGATGCTCCATCTGTTGAAAATTACAAAAGTTGAAAATATTGTCCGTAAGTAATTCTGTAAACGTTTGTTATTATCCTTCGTTGTGGAATTTTCTCCGGTTGCGTCGCAAAAGACCATAATATTTCTGACACGGATACCGAACTAAACTTTAAAGCTGTACTGTAATTTCACGACATTTATAACTGTAACTACACTATTCTTTTATTCTCAACTTTATGGTTTCAACTGAAGGAAGACATTAAAATTCTCGTTAAAGTTTTGCGAAATTAACTGCAAACTTGAATGGCTTCCACCGCCTTTTGTTCTGTTTCGATCTTTTTACTCCTTTTTCATAGAGTTTTATCTTCAAAGTTATGATAGTTGGACAATTGAGCTCGCTGGAGATGGAGCGTCCATCATTGTAAATGTAACTCATCCATTATGATTTTTATTACTAAAAATTCGTCATTTTGTTTCAAAAGTAATTTTGCCTTGGCTTTGTCCGATGGAAGGCTACCCCCTTATTTATAAACGTCTGCTAACTTAGCAAGTCGCGAAGTATTGTTTGTCTCTTTCGGTCTCTCTCTCAGCGAAAGGGACAAAAAATACTCAGAGGCTTGTTAAGTTAAGAGACGTTTAGAAAGGGTTATCTTTTTACGTGTAATAAAAAACAAAAAACTTATGATATGTATTCCTTGTTCCCAGGCACCATGAACGGTATGAACGGCCACGCTAACGGCGAGGTAAATGGCGCCGGCGACATACTCACGCAAAACCAGCAGAAAGGCTGGTGGACCATCGGCCTCATCAACAGCCGGTACCGCTACCTCACGGCCGAGACCTTCGGCTTCAAGATCAATGCCAACGGGACTAGTTTGAAGAAGAAACAAATATGGACCTTGGAGCCTGCCTCGGGGAACGCTAACGATAGTGAGTTGACACCTTTTTACTTTGTAATTTGTATGTGACGTTGAATCTTTGTCTAAAACCAGGATTTGCCACTGGCAGACACTGATCACTTTGGCTTTTCGATTAATTTCTGCAGCATGATTATGACAGGGACGCACAGTCATCAAAAATATCCGAACGTGCACTCTTAACGCCGTGGCAAAAGAGGCCTGTGCACATATTTGTATTTTTGCACATATTGTAGTAGCTGTACCAACCTACTACCTAAATCAGTGAAAAGTTTCCTCAAGGTACTACTCGAACGTTTAGCGGATCATGTCACATTTGCTTGAAAAACTCGATTTAGAGCGAATATATCTGGTAGGTATGCTAAACGTCCGATTAATGAAATCGATAAAAATGCAAATTGGCGCAGGATTTTAATTGAAACCGTGGCAATAAATTTACGTAAAAATACTCGTAGCGCACATCAGCCGCACTAATTGAGGCAAAAACGGGCCCTCCGAGAGTCCCCTTCGTTTTGGCACGTGGGGTAACTATCGGAGGCGGTGGGTGTGAATGCAGATGCTTGTATTTGGTTAAATCGCATTCCATTTCATAAAATATATTATTGTCATGGACGTTCATTTAAAATTACCGTGAATGTTTCCCTACATAACTCAAGCTGTTGGAAAAGTGCATGGCATAAATTCTACTTATGTTTTGCTACTGCAGTCGCCAGTTTTGTACCTTATGAAGGAATCTTTTCATTTGGCCAAGAATCAAAATTAGTTACGCATGATAGGGTCAAAAAACTGATTTGACTAAACTGTTGTGTGTATTTAGCCGTATGTAGCCGTTGGCGTACATTGTAAATAGCAGCCAATGCACAAGTATGTATATAATGTATGTTACGAGAAAAAAAAACAATTACGAGCACCGAACAAGAGATGCGATACAACTGTTGTAGCGTAGGAACGCTAATCATACCGATTATTGATTCATTGTTTTTTACTAAACTGGGTAACGCTAAATTAATTTCTTACAATTTCAAAGGAATATAATGTAAATGGGTAATAGAAGACAGAAAGTTCGATATTTCAGGTTTTTACTACAAACTGAGCATCAATAATTGAACTAATACGTGTGTTATTTTGTTCAGCTACTCTATTTCAATTTCAATTTAACCGCGTTAAGGTTGAAATTTCAACTGTGATGATATACTTGCGTGTGTCAGAATAGAACAGAACAGAACATATGGTTACGGACTGCGCTTGCGGCGGTGCGTTGCAATCATACGTTAGCGTACGTGTTTTAATTTTACACCAACTTAATAGTTTCAAGTATGATGTTCTCATTGCTGTGGGGTAGGTTTCAATATCAGGTTTTTATTTAATAGGTAACACATATAACAATCTCGCGTAATAATTTTCATAAGATCATTAACATGGCATTATATTACCTAATCATTGCATGGATGGACTTCAAGTTCGAAATAAATAATTCGTTCCTTCTTTTAACGAGCTAGAGTCATTAAGAATTTGTCGCGTGCGGATGAATGTCCTGCGAATATAATGTAATACGAGCCCCGATGCAGTGGAGTTCGTCTAGTTCGAAACAATTTTTACAAATTTTTTAATATTTTAAAAATGATCACATTATGCTAATGATAAATTGTATGAACGTTAGTCATGGTTAATGTACTACATTTCAAGAGACACAACAATCTGAAGTACGCTTTTGTTGTTTAATAAATCGATTTTAACAAACCAGTGTCTAAATTATATTTTCGTTTACCACCGTAATTCCGCGCTTATAAGCTTGACGCAAAATTCGCAGTGCATCAGGTGTACCATGTCGTCTTTAATTAATATTACTCGTAATGGCGTTCTTTACATTCATTGATTATTTACAAAATTAAAAATTGTGGAAAATTTTTTAAAAAATACCTCTCGTGAAATAGTTTTTTTTTTTTTATTCTGATTTATTAAGTCCAAATATTTTATACTCAAAGAAACTACTTTAGTACTACTATTGAATAGTGAAGGTTTTGTCTCTAAACCTTTTCCCCCGGATAAACGGGATAAACTGTCTAACTGGACGAAAACATATGCATCGGGGATCGTATTGCTATGAAAGCGATATTTTATTATTGTCATTTGTTACATGTTTGTGATAAAAAATCTAGTGTATGCATTGAATAAGGTAAAACAACTCTGCTCTTGATATCTTCGCCACACGACGTAGGCAGTGCTATCAGGTCACTCGACGAGGTATTTGATAGCAATGCACTACCGACTACTATGAACGCATTTGCGAGAATTGCGAGGCGAAGAGCCATATTATAATAATCAAAAGGTCGTATCACTCATATCGCATCACTTCACTAATTGCCACGCATATCCTTCAAATGTCATAAATAGATGACAATAGATCATGGCCATCCACCGAGTTTTGACAGTGATTGGTTTACAATTAGCACAGAGAATAAGATTAGAAAATTTTGAAAATTTTCATAATATTTTTATGTAACTTAATATTTATGAACATTTTGTGAACAAAACTCCGATGTTCGAGTACCTAGGTACCGATAAGGCTAAGAGATCTTCATAAGTGAAGGCAAATAATCGGTCAATGCTTTTTATCTTGATGGTAGTTGACATACAGAGATGCAGTTATCTCGATCTTCTCAGGAAATTCAGGAAGGATCTCTCAAACTACCGACTTTTTGATGAAATGTCCATTAAGAAAATTCTTTAGGAACGAACAGTGCCTGATGGTGATGTAATTTGATGAAATTGAAAATGCGCTTCGACGCAAATCGACTCCAGCCGGTTTTTGGCAATCGTATCAATTTCCTTTTGAGGCACTAGTTGAGCAAATGAAGTCGATTAAAAAAAAACATACATTCAAATAAATGGACCTTATACAGAATATGGCGAATTCAACGTCAAAAAGAACGTTTCCTATCTTTACTCGAGTCGTTACTCTATAGTAAATAAATTATGAATAAAATTGAATCCTGTACTTAAGTCATTAAAACTTAAAAACGATGTAAGCATTATGGTATTGAATGGTCTAACGATAATGCTCTATTTAATTAACTTGAGTGTTTTTTAAAAAGCGGCTGTCTTTAGATCGCCGCTTTTGTACAGTATTTTATTTAAGTTCTATTTCATCATTGACATATACATAATAAAACCGCACCTGTATCATAGATCTAAATTCGATTGGAACTTCAATTTCCAATGGCCCTCGAACCGCCCTGTCATTTACCGATAGGGTGCGAGCGACCCCCGTCAAGGTCTCACAGCTGAGGGGTCCAAAATCAATATGGGGGACGTCAGGTGTTTTATGGGGCTCGACGAATTTTGTTTTCTGTGTCATTACGCTGGCCAGGTCCGATATTCGTTTTTACCACTTTGAAAATCTTAGCGGTATGAAAACATTAGAAACTCACGCACATTTACTACATACCTTATACTTCTAAAGTTCTTTAAATTGACAGTACAAGATACAGCTTTATTTTTTTTTAATAGTGATGAATTGATAATATCACTAACATCACTGCTTTAAAACCCCGTTGCATGTCTAATAAAGTTGTTATTAGAAACGGCACAAATAGCTTCATCTAAAACTTCTCATGGGTAGAGACCCACGAGTAGAGACTCGTATTTTATAAAATAGAATGATTTATGATAGATATCGTAAGACAAGTCATTAAGAGCTATAGTCAGTTGGCTGGCAATTATGATACAATTTCAAATGTACCTTTATAAATCTTGGGTATAATTTGCGATAGATTAATCTCTACAATTGCATCGTTAATCTAAATCGGAATGATATTTTAACGGTCATGATATGATTACCGAGTTTCGAAAGCATTCCGATTTTCTGAGTCGGTACAGCAATTATAGCTATATCTATAAATAGGTGGATAACATCAAAAATGATTGACAATCAGCTTAGTTAGCTACGCGGATTTCAAAGCCGTTAATTGATTTCTTATGCTAATTCTGTGCTGAGGCGCGTGGCTTTGGGAAAAGTACCGAATCGAATCCTGTTGTCCTACCGCGAATTCCCAAGTTTGCAAATTTAGGGATCTGTCTTTGTCACACAAATAATACGATCACGTTTAATACGATTTCCCGCGTAATACGCCATTTTAAACCGGTCCCTGCAAGTTTAGTCATATTTTCCTACATTTTTGTACGGTTAATTTACGATTCATCATCCCGTTTAATACGCTATCTGTAACCCAAGTTACATTGACGTATAGCATTATTTACTTATTGATGTAAGCAGGAATGTTATAATTTTACTCTACCAATTGAAAATTAGACTGACAAAAATAATTCTACCGATTGCTCCTTTGTAGGTAACTTTATTCCATTGACCAAGCGACCGGTAAAGTTCATGATCCCATCGCATCACATACACCTGTATGTGCAACCTTACTACAATTTATTTCATTTATTTATTTTCTTACCTCTTCCTTATTATCTGTGCATCCGAATCAGTTAAATATATAATACGTGTAATAAAAATATCTCATTCCTCATCCGATATGCTTTCCCGCTTAAGACGCGTTTTTTGTCTGGTCCCTACAAAATCGTATTAACGGGGTTTCACTGTAACACCAACGTGTGACAGAGACAAATCTCCGAAATATGTGAACTTCGGAGTTCGCGGTCGGCCAACTGTAACGAGATACTAAAGTGATATAATTATTTTCAGGCATGATATACCTTCGATCACACTTGGACAAATACCTGGCCGTGGATTCATTCGGTAACGTCACCTGCGACTCCGAGGAAAAAGAGGCAGGCAGCAAGTTCCAGATTAGGTGAGTCGACGGTCATTTTTCAGCAAGGTACCAACCTATTTGATGTTTTTTTACTGAAGTGTATTGACTCCTAGTAGGTATTATTTGATATGTGCGGAAAAGATTGTTTTCAATGTCCGTTGCACGAATTTCACGATGCACATTGTGCGTTGACAGGTTGCGTAGTAGAGTGATGTGTGATATAGGGTTAAGCACCTTGAAATTAATATGAATACGGAAAAATCTCACTTCGTGACAGAATCGTTATCATTCTGCCCTCTGTAACTCGTTTTGCCACAGGAAATATTTTTTTTACCCCATGCAGAATACTAATCCGGCTGACTCACAGGAAGTGGTTTTATTATATACCTATTGCCTTTATGGTGCAGCGTGGTGCCGCCTGCAAATTGCGAATTAATAAGGTTTTTTAACACATCGTTTTAACAATCGAAATACATACCTTCTTCTGTCTAAAATAATTTAAAGCTTTCTAAAATTAAAAATTTATATTACTAACATGTAATTTAATTATGTATGCTTGTGTAATTTTATCAAAACATTTATTACCCTACTTCATAAATTTAACATAGCACGCAACTAATTATATATCAAATATGTACTCCTTAGCTAAAGTACAAAGTTATATTAATCTTCAGTTCACTCGTTTAACTATTTATTAAACTGAAAGCGCCTGCATTAACTGAAGCTTTTGTGATAGTACTTAGTTACTTACATCCAGCTTGATTGTTTTAAAAGTGCAATAAACGAATCTTGTAAATATACTACGTATTTGCAATATCATTTCAGTGTAATTAATTTTGTAATAGGAGATATTGAGGGTGAGGTTATTACCATAGTATACGTTAGTCGTTATTACCTATATTTTGAAATCATAATTATTTGTGAATTGTATGACTGTCGGACGAGAGAAGAGATCTTTAATATTATAATAAGAAGTACCTAGTTTCTTAATCGAATCCAGCAAGAAATTCGGTGGCTATATATATAAAATATGTACTTTCTTTTTTCTCTTAAAGACATCTTATTTACTTGTTATTGAAAGCAGACGATGAGTCAGATTCGCCGATATAAGTAAACAGTAAGTGAGTCAGCCAAAGTTCGAAATAACTTAGTGAGAGTAGCTTGGAGAAATGTGTCACGAATATAAGCATCAGCGGGCCTACCGCGAACTACGAAAATCGAAAATTTCGAGCATAAATAGAGCCATTTCTCCGATGACGCCTGCGTTGGGATGACACGGCAGACTATTTTCTAAGTTTGTGGTACTACGCCAGACGGTACCTACCTACTGATATGTTAGCAAGCAGGACAAGGAACAAACAAACGCAATCGGCATTTTATTGATTACGTATTTTGTAAAAACAAACAAAAATAAATATATATCAGGAGTAAGAAATACACTGTTACTATTTCTTAAATTGATGGTCTTAACTTTGACAAAAACCTACGAAAATCAGGATTTTTTTTCTAAATGTCAGACGTGGACGTGTCGTCGCAAAATAAGAATTCTCGCTTTGTTGACTTTAAGTCTTCATTACGATGTTAAACCCATTAAAACGACGTTCAACCCTATCGATCTTCAGCAGACAATTTAACCACACATAAGGGTGTCCTAGGTTTTTTAATATGCAATTTATACCCTATTTCAATGACACAAGATACAATATTATAAGCAAGTATTTCCGTGAAGGCAGAGTTACTTTGAACTTTACATTATTACATGCAAGACATATTATGTCTCGGCAATCATATAGAAGGGCGGCCGTTTGAAGGGAAGCGTAACTAAGATTATGTTGGTTCTAGTAATTTGTTTTATTCCTCATCACGCTTGAGATGTGGAAGTTAATGGTGATAATATAATAGAAACTGAAAGGGGTTTGTTAAAGGTGGCATACTCAAAAGATCCGGACTGGAAAACTAATCTATTGTCACACGTGCCTAACATTTACATTACAGTTGCCTGTTGAATTGAACCGTGCCGGAATTTGTTTAGAATTTGGATTGCTTTTTATTCGCAACTTCTATGTGGTCTCCTGGAGGGCGACCATCAGTCTCAGAAAATACATAGATACACAAACTAAGTCACAAAATATAAAGGAAATGAGTCATGAGTGTCATCACGACTTTCTATAGTATTTATGTACTTGTTAAGGTTTTCAATCACGATTGTCATTTCACGGTTGGCTAAATCATCTAGTTGTCTCGAAAAAGGCAAACTTTTCTTCAACTTGTGAATTATGAACTCGTCTAGCTATAATACCGTGGGGCTCTATCGTTGCAGTTCATGGCATTTTCATGTACCTGTGCCATAATGCCAATCAAATGTTAAAGGTGCAAGTTTGTCATGTGACATTTTGGTGAAGTTTTAATAGCTTTCTCGTATTTGAAACACCTCCATTTGCAATTGTGTTGTATGGCAAAGTAATAAAGAAGCCTATATTCAAGTGGGACTTTTTATCCCCTCAACTGGAGACGACCCAAAAGATGAAGATGTTATCGATGTTATTAGTAAATTAGAATTGTCTTTTCAAGGTTTATTCTTCAAGTCTGCTCCGAAAGACTGCGCGTGTGAGTGTGGCGATAGCAAAGATGGAGCCGTATTTATTTTATCGCGACATATCGATACTTAAATATACTTTTAAATTTGTGGCGATATATCGCAGTCAACTATGTATAACTTTCCTATTGAAACCTCAAGATGCCAGATGACCTCTTGGGAATCCGCAAAATGCTTCGCCAACAAGCCCGGTCTCAATTGTACTGGTTTCTTTAAACATACGACTCGCGAAGTTCAACAATGGTTCACTTAGGTACTCTCGACGCATCCTAATTAACCAGGCTAGGCTAGAGCGTTTTGTACAGGACCCTTGTCATCCGTAGAGATTCAGAATTCAGCACATGAGTCTTTCATGCCTCGAGCGTGTCAGTTGTGCCTTTATCAGTGTTGATCTTTGTGGAAATGTAGGATACCTTGAAATAAAATGGAATTTATAAGGGAGGCTATAAAGATAAACTTTAAATATTTTTCGTCTTACTTAGGATCTCTAAATAAACCGTCGCGGAATCTGCTTGAGCTTTGTGAACTATTAAGAAAAAATTGTATACGGCATAACAGTGAAAAATCCGATGACGTGTTGAGCAGATAGGATAGGTATACTTGCCGATCTGCGCGGATCAACGTTTTTTAGCTATTGAACATATTGCGAAAGTACAAATGAAATTATTTATTTTGATTTGTACTTTTTTAATTTTTCTCCAGTAGTCACACTACTTAATACTATATAAATTATAAATATAATTAATAGATGGCAGCACCAGTTCTCTCTAACTATTCTAGAAAACTGTAAAGTATTCTAAATAGGAGGTGCAGGCATGTATTGCTTACCCTCAGAGAATGGTCAAAGGCGCCTAGCCTTGTAAGGGATTGCATATAACCGAGAAATTTGACCGGTGGTTGCTAAGACCGAGTGGCCGAGGGGTACAGGCATCAGCCGCGAAAGCTGAGTACGTGGGTTCGATCCCCACCTCGGACATAGGTGATCTTGGTCGTTTTTCTTTGGTATATGACATCTAATATTTATAAGTTTTTTAGCTAAATAATAAATATCATGGTACAAAATGACCGTAGTTATACAGAAAACAACCAACTTCGATTTTTTGTCAATGCAGAACGCGACCAAACTCAATGTGTTAAAGCTTAAGTCAGATTGTCAAAAAATAAAAGTTAGTCGTTTTCTGCATAACTATGGTCAAATGATCTTGACCATAGACATATAAATTGATAGACCGAGTCTATATTATCTGTGGGTGACGCCGGCAATGCCTGTCAACGATGTTTGTTTGGGTATACTAGTGCACCTAAACCGCAAATAGTAAAATTGATTAAAATAAAGCTTTTCATGTATATTTCTGTTCGATAAGTGCACGGAATGTGATAAAAGTGATGACTTGTATGGTTCCAGGGTGTAAAAACCGCCAGGGTTACCTGAATGAACAAAATAAAGACATTACGTTTCACCGGTAATTTAGTTTTGACTTGAATTTTAAGATTTCGAACCTTATTAAGGTAAAAGTAACTGAAAATCTTATTCAATATTTGTTGCCGGATACATGTGTGTAGTTTTGTGAATTAACCATTCGTATTTGCATTCATAATGTAATTATAAATAGTGGGATTCAAATATTTGTATCTCATAGTGTTGCACTTAAGAGACCGATCGTGATATCGATAAATGTATTGATAGCCAACTCAGAAAATTAATCGATGTTTTTAATTTCGAACAGGTTTCCACAGGACATTGACCAAAGGCTATTATGGGTCAAAGATATCAAAAAGGCAGATGACTGGTGCCCTAAAAGTATTCAAAAATATGCTCCGCACATTTTAAGCTGTTGTTTCAGGCAAGGGTACGCGCATAAATGATTACATTCTGACGTAGTACCCACCATATTTGGTAATCATCCAATGTCATGTCAACCAGAAAGTAAATTAAGTTTAGTTTAATAATGACACTCATGTGATACTTGTGTCGACTGATTAATTATAAAGAAGCCATCATACTAAAATTGTTAGGTATGCTTTAAGGGATGATAAGTTCCATAAAACATGTTATAATGAGGATTTTCTGAAATGCCGTTCACCAGGGCGGCAGCACTGAAACGTCAGGTCCAGAAACTTGTCTAAATTCTCAGAGCGCCTATAGTTTCGTGCAGGGATCGGAACCGGTTTTTTAGAAAAACCTCGAAATAGCTCAATATTTTAAAATATTTTACACTCTTTATGTAGTATTCAACATTAACATTAACTATTAACATCATATTTTTGAATTACTCCATAAACAAAAAAATTATAAACCGAAGAACGAAAAAGAACGGAATTCGAACCGTTCTTTTGTATGGAGCAAAAACCGCTATCCGATCCCTGGTTTCGTGTTTAAATGATTTGTACGTGTTAATAAAATTATGTAAAAAAATAAAATGACCTTCTAGTTAGTTTTTCTTTGAGGCTAGATAATTGTGTTTCTTAGCGGGACCTTACCGCTACGTTTTAGACAGAACACTTCTTATGACATTTTAATTAAAGAAAATATTTCAATAATTTTGTGTTTTTATTTTTATCCTAAAAAATAGATTTAGAAATCATGACATATCAAGGATCGCAGAAGATCGTGATTCTGAGTAAGAAATAAGGTTTATTCCTACTGTATTCGCTACCTAATTTGGTAAAAATATTATTATTGCCGATAAAAGCATACGAATCATACGATGAAGACTGGACAACACTAATAGTAATGACATTTTATCTAGTCAGGTTGGTAACATTGTTCAAGAAAATGGAGTCGTTGATATAATTCAAGACCAAGGAGAGCTACCTTAATTGTCTCTTTTTCCTTATGGAATACATCTTGAGATGGTAAAGGATGACAATAGTTTGTTCAGGTATGTCTTAATACACGGAATCTTCCCTATATTTAATCTGTGATCTTGACTGTATACCACTGCCCCTACTAAGTAGGTCGGTCCTTTTACTGTTAAGTATATAATATTGCACAGAGATTCTTTGTAAATGATTGTCGGGAAATTAATACGTTTCTAACCAGCAATTCGGCACTAACTTCAAAAAGATGGTAACAATCGTGCAATCACTCTTAATAATGATTATAATGAATTAACAAGCCAAGCTAATAAGTCGCCTTGTTAGCGGGAATGCAGCTTCGTTAACACAGATTGTTGCCAGTGCGTGTTCCCATTACACACAATACAAATATGTCATTCTTGACGAATTACTAGAACACTAAATACCGATCATATAGCATGTACTAGAGCATAACACGGAAACATAAACTAGGTTAAATTTGAAAGACAGCAGAAAAATATCTGACACAATTAATTGATAATGAAGAACCGTTTGAAAACTGCAGAAAAGCTCTCTTTCATTGTAGCACTTGACTTAGGTACCTATGCATTCGTGTGCGAAGTTTGAGCGGAAGATTTGTAAAGCAATGACTTATACTTTAATTAAAAGGACACGGGATTGGTCGTGGTGCGTATGTTATTGGAAACCCTGAAGATAAAATATCTTTCCATTCTTGTTTGTTCCAAACAGCCATTGTCAAAAAGCCGCCTTCCCACAACTTCCGTCATCCTTTGACGAAAAACGCAACAATGCGAACGCTCCCACGTCGGCCAGTCGTCCCTTTTCCATTGTATTTCTTGTTTGAGTGCCCGTTTCACGGCAGAGTAGTTTTTATAGCGTTTCTCGCACAGCTTCTTTTGCCATGAGGTTGGATTGACAAAAGGATTTTAATCTCGGTCTGGATTGTTGCGGTAGGTTTGGTTGATACTATTTTCAGGACTGCAGTGCTGGTGCTGGAAATCGTTTATTTATTATTCTGGGTATTTTAAAACAGTTTCAATCATAGATGATAAAGATAGCTGAAAAAGTTTTGAAATCAAACTATATATAATAAATTAATAACCATATTGTACTTGCGTGGAATCAACAACGGATAGACTTAACTGAATTTGCGTACTTAGGATCTCTTATTTAGACCATAGCGACTTGTCGAGCATTTATCGTCTATCTTGGCATGTCACTTTTGCACTTACATTTAGAACTTCTGTGACGAGTGGGGACATAAACGATAGAAGCAGGGCCATCAAGGGCCAGAATTTGTATTACACGTAAAACCGAAATTTCTTAGCTTCGGAACAAAATACCTGAAATGAATACCTTTAAATTAGCCTTTATGTACTAAAATCTTATTCATAAAAAAATAAGGGCAAGTCACGTTTCGCAATCATACCGGAATAATGTCTTAATGCCTGCAAGTGTGAAGCGTTGAAGACAATGGCCTGATTGAATTGTCGTCGCGTCTGCTGAATTTTTAATGCAACATACAAGCGTTGCACACTATAAATGGCGCACGTGCGAAACATTCAGTTTACAATACACGCGGGTATGTATGACTAACTGAGGGTTGTTTTAAATTTATCGACCGCTGTAGTCGTATGAGAGAGATAATATTATCTTGAAGAGATTTTAAAATTCGGTGAGGCGTTTGATGCAACGTCAATTAATGATTACCGCATTTTATAGGTTTGCAATAAAATTGTAATGTAATATCGTAATTACACCAAATTGGCGTTTACCACATAAACACATAATACTAGTTGTATAAGCAACGAACACTAATCAGTCTTTACCACTATTGCAACTAATAGTTTGAACTTTTAACGCAACGTCTATAACATCTACAATTTACGTAATGTAGGATTTGTAGGGTCATATGAAGGTAAAGAATCATTCTCATACTTACAAATTAGCTCCTTCTATAAATCTAAAATGATGGACTTAATAACATGTCAATATAACTTATAAATTGATTGATTGCGATTATAGTTTGACTCAGGAGAAAATAAATCTAATTGTCGTACCAGTAAAACGTCTGCGTATTTAGGTGCATACTCCATGGGAAAGCCTACTTTATCGGAAACGTGCAGTCACCATAAAATATGCTGAAAGTGCGAGAATTCTCTATCAATACAAACACCAAGTTATAAAATTAAGATACACCAAGAATTGTATTCTTAACTTTGTTCGAAGTATGCGAAGAACGGCTTCATGTACATTCTCGTGGAATGCACCTTGATTGTCCTTACTCTTGCGTATGCAATAACATATCTCAGCCTCGCTAGCCTAACATGACGTCATTGTTCCAGCGTGTCAGAAGACAACAGCGGTCGCTGGGCGCTCCGCAACGTCGAGCGAGGCTACTTCCTCGGCTCGGGCTCCGACAAGCTGGCCTGCAGCGCCAAGGTGCCCGGCGACGCCGAGCTGTGGCATGTACATCTTGCTGCACGACCTCAGGTACATTATTTTAGGAGTAGTTCCGCGATTATTCTGTCGCACCAATCGAGTCATTACCATTCCCACATTATTGACGAACTGCGTATAAATAGTGGAGTCATTTTCGGTTATCTTGTAGCAGATGCATGTTTATCTGCTATTCTGTCATGATAATCCCGTTTTCTTTTATATAACGGCAAATAAAGTGGCGATGGTAATGAACAATAAAAATCGCATGGAAACACCCTTAAGATCTTTTGAACGAATAAAGCGCAATTTCTTGCATGGCAACACGTTAAAATATTAAGGCCTGCGTTCGCGTAGCTCCTATGTAATGCGGGCGTACACTACAACGACGCTTGAAAGACGCTAAGTGCTAACTCGACTCTGTTTAGAATTTGCTAATAAAGTCAAGAAAACTTGTGACGTGTGCTATCTTGCTCTCGAACATCTAAAATCTAAACGTCATCCATATCATAATATCTAGGTCTATCTATATCTATCTAATCGTCACATCCATTCGCGTGTGCAAGCAGCTGATATCGGATTTAGATGTTGTCTCGGTAGGCGGGTTCCCACCTACCATCTAGTGTTGCTTGATTTGCACATAATAATTATATGATCAATTATCAGAGAGGGCGCTGATTTAAAAATACACAATCTCGAGAATTTTAGTTAAGAACTCTTGTCCAGGCTGAATGTATTATTTAACAACGTCCGAGTCCCTTTTGAAATGTTAAATAGGAACTTGGGATAACTAGTTTCGTCACAATACAAGACGAGTAATTTTGACATTATGTTGCTGTTGCAGATTATATATGTTTAACCAGTGATTGGATCATGTCATTTACTAGTCATATACAGAGAATAACAAAAATAGTAGTATGTCTTCCCGCTATAAATGCTCAGTTTAGTATAAGACGAAAACCAAATGTAGCAGCTAATTCTTTCACTGAATTGAATGCTATTGCCGATTAAAAATGGAATCGCAATACAGTGTATAATTTATGGCTTCATTACTGAGCTATAAAGTTGTCTAGACCGTTAGATAACCACAAAGCGCCAATTAGTTTGACATATATTTAATTAATGAATTATTAAAGTACATGAAATATGTGCACGCACTGCGTTTACGTAACGTGGCGTGTAGTTGCATCTACTACTGTTATAACTACTATTTTCCGCTTAATCACAATAGTAATAACGGTAGTTAGGTATATAAACACACGCAAAGATCATTTTAAAAGCGAAAAAAGTATTCAGTTCAGCCATAGTTCGAATGAAAAGGTACTTTTAAACACCAACACATACTGTAATTGTTATGCAACTGTATAATAGTTAATCGACTGACATTTTTCGGAGAGCCTATGTCTCTAATAATAATTCATCATCCTTTCGATTATCTCAGCTTTTTACGGCTGGCTGATGAGTCTAGTCTAGCTAGTCCACTGGACAATCTAAATCAGAGAATTGGTGCAGGCACTGCCTGTTAGAAAACAGACTCATATCAGTCATATCCATGTCTGACCTTTAAAACCAGAGGGTAACCAAGCCTTGTTGAGATTTTGTTCCGGACACCCAGGACACTTGAAACGTTATCTTGTATCAATAATAAAAGGAGACCTTCCCTCGATTTTAAATTCCCAGGGGGGCATTGACCTATGTGATATGATAGTATTTCATACTTAAAACAGCTCCTAGACATACCGAAGTCCAGTGCTATGGGGGGCAGGGCCATTGCCCCCCCCCCCCCCCTGGTTCCGCGCCTGGATAAAAAACGCGAGCATGATTTCATATTACAATCTTTCACAACCGTTTACCATGCGGTCGGTGTGAACCTGACAGTGCGTGACAACTGTGCATGCGTGAGTTTTTTATTAATTGCTCTGCGCATTGACAATCAATTGAAACTGCTGAACAATCAGTATCAATTAATTAACTGCAATCCAGAGCAAATTCCAAGTTATGAAAATAGTATTTGTGATTATCGTTTTTGTTCAATTATCTAGAGATGAAAAATTTGACATTTAATAAAGGTGACTAAAGCTGCGCAGCCTGACGAAATTAAAAAAATACACACAAAATTGTTATTATAGGTACCATTTTACAGTTAAAAAAATGTCATACCTATCTATTTATTACGAGTAATATCATTTTCTATTTTCGCCACACAAGCTACATGCAAATAAGCAAACGAAGTCTTCATTGTCTACAAGTCCGAAGAATCATATTTTAGGTAATAATTTACGTAAGCTGTTATTATCATAAGAGAGGAAGTCCGTCCTCAGCAGTGGAATGCCTATAAAGGTGCATGCAGACCAAAAGAGCATTCGCTGTTCTATTCCCCTACTCTACGAAATTCGATCGTTACACGAAACGTGATTCGTTGATTTCGTAGAGTGGGGGATAGAGCAGCGAATGCTCTTTTGATCTGCATGCACCTTATCTGATAGACCTATAAGATGATAGAATACATATATCAATAGTCCCCCTATTATCATTTCAATAAAAGCGATTTTTTTATCCTCACGATACTCCTGGCCTGGCCACGACATTGGTCCAAGATGACCAGCGGCGAGCGAATCCATAAGTTGGGGCGAGGTGCCGATATCAGAACTCCCTCTCGCACGTATGGCTTTCCGCCCCGCCGGTCGCCTTAGACCAATGTCATGGCCAGGCCCTAACAGAACCCCTTTTCCAGATGAACCTCCGCTCGATCGGACGCAAGCGCTTCGCTCACCTGTCCGAAACCCTGGATGAAATCCACGTGGACGCCAACGTGCCCTGGGGCGAAGACACACTCTTCACCCTGGAGTTCCGCGCTGACGAGGGCGGCAAGTACGCCATTCACACCTGCAACAACAAATACCTGAGCGCTGGGGGAAAGGTGAGTCACATACACCTTTAGAGTCGCTATGAAATCCATGTGGACGCTAATCTTACCCTCGATCGAGGGCACACTGTTCGGTTGTTCACCCTCGAGTTTCTTGATGATGAGGGCGGCAAGTAACTAATCTGGTTTCCTGTAGTTTGTGATACGCAGGGGAAATAATTTCTCCTCTACCTGGTACTAGAATGATGACTTGATGACCTTCGTCCACTTTTAATAATTAAAATTAGAGACGAAAATTAACGCTTTTTGTATATAGCTGGCAGGCAGACATAAAAGATCAGGAACGGAAGTGAACGTGTCATCGCATAAAACACAAATCATCGATTGCTTACTCCTCAGTGGCGTAGCGTGCCTTGTCGGGGCCCCGTATAAAATTTTTTTGAAGGCCCTTATATGGAGGTAATATTAATTAGAAAGTTTTTATTATTTTTCCTTACGCACTTTGGGGGCCCCCGTGGCCCGGGGGCCCCGTATAATTGATACGGCAGATACGGCAGTAGCTACGCCCCTGTTACTCCTTTCAAAAACCGTCTATGAATCAAGTGAACAACTATTTATACTCATCGACCCAATTATCTTCGCAAATGTAGTCACAACCTCATGCATTACAAGCACTTTCCCACATAACCGGCCTCAATGAAACCGTAATACATACAAACATCGATTGTGTGATATCTCTCAGTCCCACTTACATATACCCATAACAATTGTCTCCAACATTGTAAACACGGCTCCGCAGACTCCAACACAGCTGTGTCAACTATCACGTCGACCATGCATTCGTTAAATAATGCAAAATTGTAATAAGTAGATTCTATTTAGAATAGAATAACTATAAAATCGTGGACTATTATTTATGGATACAACAATTTAAAAGACGCCTGTTAAGAATGGAAGTTTCTTAGACGCACACATTTTATTCATAAATAAACAATTGTTATACAACTTTAGTGTCTCAAACGAAATTTACATTTCACACATTACATTTAACAAGAGAAAATGTAGATAGGTAATCAAATGTCAACGCTTATACAGGGTGTAATCGTTAAGTGTTGCCAGGCCATAATTCCGTAAATATAGCAGATACCAGAAAACTTCTAACTGATATCGAAAGTACGTTACCCAACGAGTAAAATAACACTAATAACTTTTTTGAAATATAATCAGAAATAACTCAAATATTAAATTCAAACCCTTCCATACATTTAGTACGTAACCGTTCATTCAAAGAGTAGTTTAATACGAATATTTTTTTTTATTTAAGAATAAATGTTGGATTAATTATTTCATAAACGGTAGTATTATTATTTTAATACAATGTATTCGTACAAATAACGAATCTCTAACAGTTTTATCTGTTATGACACCCGACATTTTTCAAGGCTAGTCGTCATACTATGTATGGGAGCGTTTTAACTTAGTATTTTTAATATTACTCCATCTATTTAGAAAAAGTTATTAATGCAATTTTACTCACTGGGTAACGCACTTTCGATATCAGTTTGAAGTTTTCTGATATCTGTTATATTTACGGAATTATGGCCTGGCCACACTTAACGATTACACCCTGTATAATTTAAAGTTCAAGTGGGTACTAAGTACACATACTTACACAATTTACTTACATGAAAATTATTACCTACGTGGATGGATCTTTTACTGTAGGTAGTCTTTAATTAAAATATTTAGGCTGACATCTCAAGGATTTTTAACGCAGGTATCTATACATAATTATATGATGTCATGGGGAGTAAGAAGAAGAAGAAGAATGTGTTGAAAACGACGCATCTAATGGCAAATTTATTATGCGTATTTCTCAGCGATGAAAGAGATAATTACCTATATCTTATCAGTTAAGTAATTTCCATTTGTCAATGGAATAGTTACAAGATGGTTAGCGATCTTATAATGGCAAAACAATGTAATCGTAACAATTACATTGCCGTTGATAGCCAAAGACGGAGTAAACGATGCGTAGCACGAACGCGGTGAACGATAGAATGTTAACTAGCTGTTTATTGTTCACTTCCCATAGGACAAGCAGTATTGTTTAAAATTGACTTTAGTCATACATCTTTTGCTCTCGCTGTAAAAACGTAAGCATTACTTCAGAAGAACATGCCGAAATCAATCTATAATAGGCGAAATCTCAAATTGAGTATATGTATTGAGGAAGTATGTGAATTCATTCAAGAATAGTTCACAATCCAGTCCACTTATGCAGCTAATAGTACAATGTTTTATAAGTAGTAGATAGTTGTGGTAGTAGAACAATTCTCAAAAAGTTTGTATCATGGATCATGTCTTTGAAATTGATAAATATTAGTAGGCTGGTGCTGGTAGAGTGTGATCCACCACATTTCCCAAAATATCCCAGGAGATTTCGAAACATTTTTGGTAATAAATAAGGAAAGAAGAAAAGAAATAAAGAAGGAAAGTTTCATACAAACATTTTGGGAAACGTGGTGGATCTTTCTCAGCGTCATTGACTCTCCCAGCGTACCAATTTTTATCAATATCGAGGACGTGATCCAAAGAACGAAACGCTTTTGAGATATACTCAGAATAGTTAAGACTGTTTTGGGATATAGAACTATGGCAATATTATACTACAACCACTCTTATTCAACAGCTCCTGGACAGCTGTACACCCGCGTGTCTCTTCAGCGCCGAATACCACGCTGGAGCGCTAGCGCTCCGCGACGGCTCCGGTGCCTACCTCGCCCCCATCGGCTCCAAAGCTGTACTGAAGACCCGCTCTACCGCCGTCACCCGTGACGAGCTGTTCTCGTTGGAAGACAGCTTGCCGCAAGCTGCGTTCGTGGCTGCGTTGAACGACAAATACGTCTCTGTTAAACAAGGTATGTGCCTCTTTTAAAGTTTATAACGTATTTAAATTCCAATACACGTCATAAATATGTCAAAAAAACTACCAAAGATGGCAAAATGTCACGCTGTCCCATGTCATTACCATTGTGACGTTTCAGAAATAACCAACCATCGGTACACAGCGATGTTAATAAATTAATACAACTGGTTATTGTGTAAATCGTGATAAAGGTCATCCTAAGTTTAAGATGTTTTGAATGTATTAAGCACGTTACACTTCTCAGTTTGGCACTGTCGACAAAGCTACTAACTTTTGCCTTTGTCTCCGTCCGCGTTTAGATTATTCTTAGCTGTGATTGCCAGACATAAATTCTTAGGATATCACATGACTCCCGACATCATCGTCATCAGCCTATACTTGTCTACTGTAGGACATAGGCTTCTCCCATTTTACATCATCTAGCCTTCCATAGGGAAGTCCCATCTAGGTTTGTGTGTTGCACATGGATAGCTTTATAATATACTAAACTTAAAAATGGAATTCCAATATACGTCAAAAAAAACCCAAAGATGGCGAAATGTCACAGTGACACGTGTTACCTATCGTCATTGTAACATTTGTAACGTTTCAGAAAAAAAACTACCTTTTGGTAACCTAACCAGTTTTCCTAAAAAAATAATCACACATTACGAGACTATTAATTGGTACCAAATGTTGTGAAATCCTGAGTTATTGCCATTGTAATTTAAACTTTTCTCCGATAAAATAATTAAATTAAATATATTTTTTTGAGACAAGTATTTAAATAAGATTTTTTAATTAAGAAGTCGATTTAAATGTTGTCTTTAACAATATAGATAAAATAAGCAGCTACCTATAACATTTACAGAAGTGAAAATTTACCGAACCACCTAATATTTCATTTTAATGGCAATACTTTTTGACAAGTATTGGAATCTAACTAGATTTTCAGGTATAGATCAAGCCGTATTTTACTCATCATATCGGAAAATAATTATTGTGTATATTCACAGCAGCTGAGCTATGTCAGATATTTAAAGCTCACTAAACAGAGTATAACAAAAACGGTGACGTGTAGGGTGAAGATGCATGCATCGTATCGTATTCTGATTCTGATTAGAAAAACGTAGAAGAAACTTTCACATGAAATAGAAATATGTCAGGCCGATCGCCCACAATATCCACATATAATATTGCTTCATAAAACAATAATTTATTTAGCGGAAATGATTAGACTTGTTTTTTCCTAATTACAATTGAATACTGATAATGATAATGCCCTCAATAGAAGTAGTTTTTTTACACTGTAATTTCTGTAAGTATGCCAAATGCACGATAAATTAAAATTGACATAAAAAAAACATTTAATTTTGATCTCAGCCGCAATATGTAAATAATAGTGTAAAATATTATCCTAGCTTACATGATAACACCCGTGCACCCATACAACTACCAGTCGACTCGGACGCTTAAGATACTGACGACCGTTACTACTGTACATGTTCTTGAAAGTTACGAGTAAGATAAATACATACGAGGTCTACTTCATTCCTATATCGCTTACACGGAGCTAATGAAGCAACAAGCAAAACAACTAGATCGAAGTAATCTAGATGCTATCAATAACCCATTGATTCCGTAATTGCGGAACCAGACAGACGTGAAAGTTAATTGCTATTGATTGTGGGGTACAGAGGGAAGTGTATGTGTTTCCTGAAGTTTACGTAAACCTTTGTCTCTATATGTCACTGCAACATACTAATGACTAATGACCATAAGAACTCCCTACTAATATTGATTGAGCATAATTAATAGTTGAGTTTAGGAGCCGGGTTTCCAACTTTGTTAGGACAAACATGTATTTGAGTCATTATCTTATCCTGAGGAACTGCAAACATGGAAGATCGTATATTAAAACTATTACCTATTGTACTCCATATCTTCTTCTTCTACCTAGCGTTATCCCGGCCTTAACCAGGGTCCGCTTTCCTGCTACATTTCCTCCACTTAACGCGATCCTGGGCATCTTCTACTGTAAGCCCATTCACACTATGAATTACTCCATATATTCAGGAGTAATTCATAGTGTGCCGTGAGAGAGATAATTACCTCGAATTATCGTTGTTCGCGGTAGGTTTGAGTTTTCGTAGAAACTTGGATAAAAATTATCCAAGAAAGATTAATTTAGCTATCTCCATAGGAAAGTATTTAATTATGATCAAAAGCAAATCATCATCTAGAACTAAGTGTTTGTAGATATTGTATTTTCCCACAAGATGAAATTGGAATCGGTTTAAAATATGTGAAAGAAATTGACTTCTGATATACATATTTATGTTGACTAAAACTGGACTCGTTGCATAATATTACAACCCGTGCAAATTTCTACGGCTTGCGCAAAATGTTCTTCTCCAACAATTCATCAAACAACAAACCATCTGCAACATCAGCACCCATTGTCTCACTTGCCATTTCCAATGAAGACTTCTGTGCAATTTCACATTCTAGTGAGTTATTAGTAAACAAGTGCTAAATGTCCTCTTTACATCTCGTCCGTCGTCCACTATTGTCTCAATGTGTTTGCATTTCTCGAGATGCAATTGTGCATTTTCTTCGAACGCAGTACTTAACGACTTATTGTTGTGGTTCCACTTAATAACATTACTCTCGTATTATTATCTCTCGTATTGTTTATATGGAATGACTTTTGAATGGAGAATAGCTTAACTCAGGAGAAATGCCGTTTGGATTGAGGTGTGTGGATGAGAAAACATTTTGTGGTATTGTAGCATGCCCATGCCATATTTATGTGCCATGGTAGTATAAAACCTTGTCGATAATCATATTATTTTATTCAACCTACTATAAGTATCATAAAACTTTAGAGTAAGAAAAATGATAAATTTTAAAGTGAGTTTTGGTACCTACCAGAGAAAAATACCAAGTTGTCCTAAATTCGATTTTAGTAGTTTTATTTGGTAGATACATAGATACGTGAAATCTTAATTTAGGGCATACTGTAAAATTTAATAATTGTGTTTTGTGTGGGTTAGGATTTTGGTCCACCTGATTCAATTTTGTGCCAATGCAATGGTAAAAATTACATGTCACATGTGAAAAAAAAACAAACCGTGGATGTGCACTTTTAGGACAAAGTGTAAAATCACTTAACAACGATTTAAGTAAGAAAGAAATAGCGTATTTGAACTTCTTCTAAATCAAAGCAACGTCGTGCATACGCATCAACAATCCCTTTCTCAGACGACTAGAGAGGAAACGATAAATATGCAAATACGGACAAGCGCACGTAGCAGCCCTAGCTGTGAGGTTTAGTCACGCGCAGCAGCTTGACTTACGTTATATACTCCGTAGAGAGGTAGTAATCTAGACTATTCCTTACCTAAGCTAATTGCGAAACGATCGAAAATAGTCTCAGGGCGTGCGAGAAGCGCTGTTAAATATGTAAATGCTGACAAGACAAGTGGACGCGCAGACTTCCCTCTGATATTGAGTCACGTTTCACCGCTTCTAGCTCACGACTTGATAGAGAGCCTACCCTATGTATACTAGCTTCATCAGATACCTATTTATAACGTAGCATCACAAACAGTTGAACATCCATTGCGATGTGATTTCACGTATATATAATATTTTATTTTATTTTTACATATTTGGAGAACCAACGGCTAAGAAAACAATCATAAAATTAAACAAATTAACTAGATACAGAAAGCCAATTATAGGGACTCGCAGATAGTTCCACGATAGCAAAAAAATTAACAGATAATGTAAGTACAATGCACTGATGCAATGCAATCCCCGCGCAAGCCTATCAAAAAACCGGGATTTGTAAGCCCATGATTCAAAAAGAGATACAAATAATAATACTTAAATCATTCATTTCGGACATATTTCTTTTACATCCATATGTTGTTAGTAAGTATTTAGTAATAAAACATATTGTGTAGTAGATTTTCAAGGCAGAAAGATTGCACTAAACTTTTTACCTTATGGATATTATGCCTATGTACGTATTGTCTGAACTACATGCCACAGCACACTTTTGAACTATAATCTAAACTTCCTTTGAGTATAAAAAAGACAACGTTTCAAACGTAACACCATATGGGGTTCCGGGTTTAAATATTGTAAACAAATAACTAAATATCAAGTGCTGGCCAGAGATGCGCGGTATGCGGTATGTTAATACGCCCATTTCGTTTTATTGCGTACTCTGGCCGCCTCTCCTTTGTACAAAACTGCTTACTAATTAGCTTTCTATTGCCTTATCTTGCTAATTATACAATGAGCCACATATAAACCCGAGTAAATAACGGAAATGAAGATCCATATCTATCGGTATCTGCTTCTTTAGTTATTTCGTAAGGTAGGAAAATAGAATGCAAAAAGTTTCAATCATTATGTTATGTTAAAACTAGTGGCGTGCCATAACCCACATCAATTCTCTGTAGTCTGAACCTACTTCGAATTAAGCTAAGATAAGATAAGAGCATAGGAATGTACCGTAGACAAGTTATACTCCATTTCAAATACCATGGCCCGATGCCACTGCAAAGTTTTATGTGGCATCGGTCCATGGTATTTGAAATGGAGTATACCAAAATTGTAAATGTTGTTGGCATTGTCCATCGCATGTTTGTGCCCAAGTCTTAGAGTTAATTTGTACAGAACTTAATCAATTGCTACAGAAGCCCAGAGAGCCGATGTGTAACTCAAACATCAAATGAAGCGATCATCAACTGTTAAGATCATGGCGTAATAATTGTAATAGAACATACATGGATCGATTTAAAAAAAAAACATTCATAGTTACGGCAATAATTAAAACAAATTTAACGTCACAATTTTTATTTTACGAAGTTAAATTTTGTATACCATTTTTAAATCTTTTGGCAATGAAAAAAGGCAACAAATTCAAATTTTCTATGAGCGATAAACATTTTTTTTATTTGCCGCCTTTTTCTACTCTTGGATAAAGTATACCTACCATGTACCTACCAGTATCACTAACTTTCGTAAGTATGTGCAATTTTTTTGCAATCGACCCGACCCTAATCTTAAAGAGAATGAGATTGAATTACCTACATGAGAATTTTCTCATGAAAATTCCTAGTGTAGATATTCAAGAATTTTCTGCAATTTCTACATTGCTACACTAGCACAGACTGTAACGAGTTTGTTATTTTGATGCTAGTTTATATAAAATGTATCTTTTTCATGCTCTCATCTACCGTTATAATCTGGGAATCTGGGGCCGAAAAACAATACAATTTAATTACTCGTTTTGGATGAAGCGATAAAATCTTTGGCATGCCTAACTTAACTGCCGTTATACATGAATTACATGATATACCTACCTACCTACCTACATTATATATCTTCTGTGTCAATAACCTTCGGCATCTAGGTTCTAATTAGTTGTCAGTCTTCTCAGAAAGATGTTTTGAAGTTAATTACACCGTCTAGCAGTCCATAACTTGTCTGATTTAGCCCTAAACTAAGCAAAGCTTAGGTTACAGCCGACGAAATATTTTTGTTATATTACGTACTTTTGTTATAAGCTGAAATAAAAATTTAGATCATTTCAGAATGAAACTCTCTAGCTACTCCATTGTCATAAATCTGTGGTTTATCCCACAAAACTTTACAAATATGAAAACATGACAAAACTTTACAATAAATATACAATTCTGATTTTTTTCAATTTCTCAGAGAAAAGGAGGTGAATTTTGTAGAATTGTACAGTCTTTAAGTAGATACGAATAGGCGGGCGGAACAGGCCATAGAATAGCAAATATTAATAAGAATGCGGATTTTTTTTTAACTTTTTGTAGCTCTAATTAGTACTCGTATTTATAGCAGTGGTTTGCCGTTCCAAAGCACAAAGCTAAGAAATAAAGGGCTGAATGAAGAGCTCCACTATCTCGTCATAGCAACACGTCGCGAGATCGCCGCGTAAAAACAGCGCAGCGCATTGTGCGCGCTTTCCCGCGTTTCTCTCACGGATGCCTGCGCGCGAGGCGATCTACATCGCTCATTCAATTATATCATACGTAATCGAGTTCGTACACATATTTTGGTTTTAATTGGCCTTATCTATTTATAAATTAAAATTCTGTTTATCTAGAAATTAAAGAATAACTTCTAAGTTTCTTTTTGCAGCGATGATAGGTTTTCTTAAGAGATACATAGATCCATTATGAGAGGACAAGTCGGGCTTTTTATTACGCTCAATTTTCAAAGGAAAAATAACGACTTTCTGTTGCATGAGATATTGTACAGCACATGTGAATACAATGATTTACCAGTTTGAATGGAATTTATAAACTTCATTGAGTGGTATAGAAGTGGGTGCTTAAAGTATGTAATAATGACTACGTACGAGTATGTTATGCTATCCAATCAAGCAGAGTAGCTGCAGTGATAAAAGCTCAGTTAATCACTGCTCGTTCAATGACACCCGATATCACTACTACCGTGACTAACGGACTTTGCTGCACAGTGCATTCACGAGCAATAAGATTTTACACGACGAATACAGCAAAATCACCTGACATGACCATAGTTAGAGACATAAGAGATTGACACCCTTTACGACCTTCCTATTCAATTCTTTTTTTTTTTATGTAACAAAGGTAGAAGTAAGTAAAAGAAGTAGCTCTCAGCTCACCTGATGGAAAGCAGGAACTGAGGCCCATAGTCCCCTGATCAAAAAATCGCCTATGCCCTGCCTACCCTGAGGACTTAGATGGATTGCCTCTATATGCCAGCAATTAGTGTAATTACACCGGCTTTTTTACCCCCAAACCAAAACACAGCAGTGCAAACACTGCTATTGAGCGGCAGGTTAACACATTCGATGCCGGTGACACGCATAATATGTGACCGAAAATACTGTACTCCGACGCCAGTGACACACAGACGTGATCAAAGTAATCTTATTCTTATGCCACTAGCATTAATCAAGTTCTCACTCCTATGCCAGGTGGCATAGAAATATTACTAACTAGCGATTCACCAGCTATTGCTATAATAATATCTTAAATACGTACAATAAGATACAGCAATGTCAGCAGTGTGCTTCTGTGCTTACCATATCCGCGTTAATTTCACGGCGGCAGATCATGGTAAGCACACTTGTTTAAGGTGGAATGTCACGGTCAGCTAGGCACTACTACGCCAATAGATGGCGTTATAGTGCCTAGCTGGTGCGAATTCTATGTATTTTTAAATTTTATGTATGATAATGGAAATATTTTGAATAAGTGATGTGTTTGCCTAAAATAAACTGCTATTTCTAATGTGGCCAACTAAATTTCAGATGAGATTTAATTTACAAAATAAGTTTATTTGAATAAATACGAAACGCTGTCGCGCTTGCGAAGTATACACACACACATTCAAACCCTTATTCGTTGACGAAACTGATTGCTTATTTCTTCGGAACGTGTTTTGAACTTGGATAAGTCTAAGTTGGATGACCGTCTGACGCACATTCATGAGGACCAAGGTTTAAATCTCGTAATATCAAGATATATATTTTTTGCTTTATAAGACTTAATTTTTTTATTGATACTTTACCTATAATCACAATTATTCCAGTAATGCATGTGGCCTATCCCACAAATCTTCACAAGCGTACAATTCTACAAAATTGTATAAATTCCCATACAAAATAGTTGTCAACTTTGTAGAATTGTATGCTTGTAAAGTTTTGTGGTATTGGCCCCTGAACTAGCCACCTAGGTTTAATTTTGGTAACCTTATTTATTTACTTAAAAACGTTTTCAGGTGATGTTATGGCATCCAGTTCCGGTATTTTTTGCCTGGTCCGAATAGACCATACTACAAAAAACCAGACCTGGATGACCTAATAGGTGTACAATCAGATTGGGACGGAATTTATTATATGACCTCAGACAAGTTTTCATATATGTATAGTTATACAGGGTGGAAAGGGACGACGTTCCATCCCGCTACCTACCGAGTCTACCAACCATTACGATGAACTTTCAGTATGGGACCAACATCGAAATATTGAAAAAAAAAATTAACTCCTCATACAAAGTGAGTGATTAGTTAGAGTTCAATAGTATGGAAAAGTCAATTTTCCATGTACGCTTTCGATGTTGGTCCCATACTGAAAGTTCATCGTAATGGTTGGTAGACTCGGTCGGTAGCGGGATGGAACGTCGTCCCTTTCCACCCTGTATATTTGATATTTCTAGTCACTTTAATTATTAGATTCCTTCCCATTCTAATCACGCGCGGAATACATAGATAAAGAAAACAGATCAATTCATAAATTCAGTGTTTTATTTACATAATTTCATATTATTTTTATTTATTCTTTCTGGTTTTAGTAGGTACTATCTCTGTCAATATACAGTTTTGATAAAATATCACTAGTGTTGGCAACATGTTTTTTACACGACTGCCAAAAGGAGAGTATATGTGTTCAGCCCCTATGTATGTTTCATATTTTCTTTAAACGCGCAGATCTTCGCGACCACTTAACCGTTTTTAATAGTGTAAGGTATCATTAGAATCCTCGTGACGTCGCGGGTAACATAGGATATATGACGTCACCTTAAAAACAATATGGCGGCATATTAATTCAATAATGTCTGACAAAAAAAAAACATTTTTGAAAAAACCCATCGAGTTTGGTATCAAAATGAAGAGTTTTGAACTGCAATTAAGAATACGTATTTAACTTTTATGTTTGTCACTTATTCTAGAAAAGCCAGATTCATTAAAATACAATTAAAGCGCCAAGAATAATATATCATCCAAATGCTATGATTTGGGTATCAAATTAAAGCATTTTATATGCAGATTATAAATATATATGCAAGTTATATGTTTAAATATATGTTTGAAGAGAAAACTCGAAATGTTCTACATCGCACTATTGAAGTTTTTCTTCGAAGCCTAAGACGTGACATGACTGTCACAGTTGACACATCTTCTTGACCGCTAAGTGTGAATGAAACAGAAACATTGTACATACGCGCTTGTGGTCAAGGGGTAAAATGCACGGCTGCTACGCAGCGGTCGTGGGTTCGATCCCCGGCTCGTACCGATGAGTTTTTCAAATAACTTATGTACGATTTATCATTTGATATACAGTAAGTAGATACCGGTCAAAAGTTTAAGTTCACTCCATGATTTCGATACAAAATACACTTTCGGGGGATTTTTTTTCAGTGTTAACAACAAAATTTCAAGATCTATTTAATATTAATTTCCCATAGAAACTGAACAATTTTATAAATACATTGAATCCGATAATAATTCATAGGCAAACGAATTTTCATGACGACGAAAAGCTTTCCAGGCCTTTGACCGTTCCAGGGCCGGGTTAGGCCTTAACATTTGTGCAGGGGAGTTGGTAAGAAGGAAGGTAGGTTTGCCTGGTAAATTGAGTCTCATGCAGCTCGGCCTTCGCCCTAACAGGCCAGCGCGCCGTCGGGCCATGCTCCAGGACTTTGACCCTACGCGGCGCTCGGCTTTTAGCCTCCGCATTTTCTCAAAACAAATGCTGCGGCCCTGAGATTCGTTTTAATGCTACACTTTTCCATCGTATAGCGAAGGAGCGCTGGGCTCTGGTAGCTTGGCCTTCTCCCTAACAAGCCGGCGCCCCTTTGGGGACACTTCGGGCCGTCGGCCCTACGCGGAGCACGGTCTGCAGCCTGCGCAGGTTGTGGAAACGATCATTGGGTCTGCGGATCTCCGGTTCGTTTTCATGTTACACTATTTTATCACGTAGTGCGGTAGCGCTGGGCTCTAGCTTCGATTGTTAAGGCAGTTAAGAAGGGTGGTTGTACCGCTTGGGCTCACTCGTCGGGCCTCCGACCCACCGGGCTCGCGTTTGAAGCACCCCGATAGTGACGCTCCAGGCTTTAGGCCCTATGTGGAGCTGGGCATATTTAGAAGCTTGGTAGCTCAATTTGCTTGCAGCTCCTTCTTCGACCTTGCTTCAAATTTCTTCCAAGTGAACTTGGGCCATCTAAGTGAAAGACTCTGGACTCTGGCTCCGGTGGTCCGGGCCGGGGGCTCACCTTTCGGCCTCGCAAGCCAGCGATCTCCGAGGGACGATTCAGGCCTACGGCCCTACGGCCTTTGCAGGTTGTCAAAACGATCGTCGGATCCATTTTAACGTTACACTATTCCGTCGGCTGACGTGGTAGTGCTAGGCTTTGGCGGCTCGGCCTTCGGCCTCGCAAGCTGGCGCCCCTCTGGCTGCCACTTTTAGCCGTTGGCCCTACGCGGAGCTCGGCTTTCAGTCCTTGCTGGAGTTCGAAGCGAACCGTTGGACCCTCTGGTTCGATTATTCGATTTCGATAATAGTTAAGAGGGATGGTTGTGATGACCGTGTGGACACGCCCGTTGTGCCTTGGGCCCTACACAGATATCGGTTTATTTAGATGCTGGGGTGCTTGAAGAAGCATGGTACCTCAATTTTCTCGCAGCTCGGCCTTCGGCCTCGCTTTAAATTTCTACGCGCTTGGGCCCGGTCCAGTGTCGGTGTGACGCGGTTCTGCCTCCGCGAGCTCGGCTTTCGGCCTTCCATCCTGAAGCTCGCCCTGCGAACTCACTCGAAATAGATTTACATTGGTTCCGGTAATGCTCCAGCCCTTTCATTACGGAAAATATATGAAGGTTCCCCGACTGCAATCGAAACAAAATATAGTAAGTAATAAGACGAGCGCCTATTATGTAGACACGCTCACAAGGATTAACCTGAAGAAGGAATTATTTGTTACTTTTCAGTTCGCTTAAAACGGCAGTCGTGTTTTTTAATTTTTTAATTATTTTATTTATTTATAAAAGTTTCGTCGGTCATTTGTGACACCTGCAGTTGGCCTTGGATCTGAAATGAGAATACTCATTGTTAAAATGGTGTCTGATGATAACTGGAATAAAAAATACAGTTCAGCTTTATCTAGTTAGATGGTGGTAATCCTGACTGCGAAGTTAGGGAGGGAGCCTGGGTTCAAAACAGGTTCAGTGAGTATCTACAAAAAGGTTATAGTTTTAAAAGTTGAAGGCCTGGAACTCATCATCCCTCGGGAAACTAACGTTTCCGGTATTTACATTAAAAATATGTTATACTTATAATATATATTGCTATTTATCTACATGACAAGTTTCCTGGGTTATTCCAATCCGTGGAGCAGTTGTTTCGAAAACAACAAATGTTTTTATTATAATATGAGCACAGTGAAAATATGTAATAAAAAATCTGTTGAAATAGTGGGAGGAAAGATACTCAACCGGACTTACCTTTTGATTTCTCCGTAATATAGTATAATTTCTACAAGGCTTCGCTTACGAGTTTTTCCCGAGCCCGAGTATCGGTGTTTTTTATAGCCTTTCCTTGGCGTTTGTGACTCCATCCTCATGTAAATCACTGTAGATGCCACGCTATAAAATATTTCAAACAATCGTTAGCAATTTAGCGTCAATTCGGATTATACAAACCAAAGTAACCAAATGACTGCCGGTGATTTTAAAGAAAGAGTGACGTTTGAATTTAGTGTTGCCGACGTTGTCGTGCCAAATGGATTATACGTTCAGTTACACGCGACTATCATTTAGTACGCACATTTATTTTAATAACATTAAATGTAAGAAGTCCAACCTATAGTAGCGTAAACGTAACTATTATGTATATATTTTCTATAATAAATGGTCTTCTGATACAAAATATAAAAATCAAGCAAATCGATCGAATACGGAATATCATAAAATAGTACGCGGGTTGGCTATTGGGTGTATATATGACCTATATGGCAACATTAGCAACGCTTTCCGTTTGATGCAGTTTGATGGAACAAAATAAAATAACAAATTGCACGACATGCGTTCGGTTTGACAGAGCGGCAACGCAGCATTTGTGGTCAACTGGCAACGTCGCTTTTTAACGCACACGCCGAAGATACGATTGGTGTATGACACTGTCGCCGCCGACCCACACATTGACAAATTTGTATTAAAATAAAGTAGTGTTTTAAACTATTATTTGACCATTTTTATTACGGAAATAGAATTTGCCGCAAATAAATATCAAAATGATTGTGGATGGAAGTGGTTTTATTGTAAAACTATGCTCCATTTACCCATATTTGAATAAATCAATTAGTATGAAAAACGAACCACCTTAAAAAATATTCTTTTTACACCTACCGTGATCATGAAAACAGGCTCCGGTAATTTGAACGCACATAAGAAATTCTATGTAAGAATAAATAATCGTAAAACTCCCTTCAGTGCAGACAGTTTAACTAAATCCCGACTCGTTCTAAGCCGTTCCAGTACAAGGCAGTCGTTGAATTGATTACCTACCTACTATTACGAGTCGAGCTTTAACGATAATGCCTTTCGTTGTAGCGCATAAAGCGTCTTATCGAGCGCAGCGGGCTGCGCGGGCGACGCCCGATCAAGCGATGCGCATTAGGGCTGTCACAACTACAGTTTCAATGTCTTGATTTGAACTAAAATTAAACTGTTACAGTCCATATTTGCTGCGGGTACCCATAGGGCATAGGGCGTTCAGCCGAATCGTTCATAAATATGACACATCATTAAGCCATTGGCTTCAATACATTGGTCATATTGCATCACATTGATATTCTGTCTTTTGTACCTATAAGTACAAATTACATATTTCCTTAGAGACTCATCTTTCGGCTTGACAGACTCCTCGCAAAGCTGTAATGTGAGCTGAATGAACGTGAATCGTTTCTACATCACACCATTCACGTCTCCGACATCTTCAAGTTCAAATGATTTTTTTTTTAAATTGCCGCGCATATTACGTTTGCCGCCAAGCATTTTTCATGCAAGTACCTAGTTAAAAAAAATGTTTTATTTCGTCATTGTTTCATACCTATTGCAAAACTTTGTGTAACATTTATAATTGCGTTCAACCCTACCTGCCGCTTCCGCCACGCTAGTTGGAACTAGTAGATGCAAAACTGCAAGTTTACCGATACGGTTAGTCTATGGTCGACACGGCTCACTATTTACAACACAATGGGCTTTAAATTGATCCTTTTGAGATATACCCGTCATTATAGTGTCCTATTCGATTGTATCGGAGTCATCTAAAGCCGAGTTTTCAGTTAGTGTTCTGAGCGAGCTTTCGTTCGTTCTTGGGCAGATGAAAACAGTATTTCACATAGCAAATGTTCGTTCGTCAGCCCACTAAGAACACTAAGTAAAAACGCGGCTTAACAAGGCAGAACTCATTTTAGTTTAGTTGTAGTCGCCTACACTTATGCTAAGTAAATCGGTGTTTTAAATCCACAATGATGTAAACCCAGTCAAAATATAGGTTGATCATTGAATTAAACGCAACCAATTCGACTAACTTTATTTTTCAAATATTAAAAGATAAGGGAAATTCACAGAAGACTTTCCTGTAGTTTCCTTTGGTACTCATTGTAACGTCCGACGAAGATCTCGGTGTCGGTGTACCGAGGCAAAAATTGACCTGAGATCTCTAATCGATTTTTTCTCTCGGCTATTCAGTTGGCCTACAGCTAACTCGGAAGTTCGCAAATTTCGGGGATTTGTCTCTGGTGTTACCCCAACGAAGGCATCATTAGAGTGACAGAGACAAATCCACGAAATTTGCGAAATTCAGAGGGCCCGGGTTCTAGGCTGCGGTCCTGCGCTGAAAAAAATAGTGTTAGGGGTCCTAAGCTTCTATTTGAAATTGTCAAATGTTGTTATTTGCTGAGCTGCCGACGTTCCAAACAATAACTACAGATAATATATTTTGACATAACGGCTTAAGAACACGTACAGTTATTTATGAATTATGAAGAATTTAAAATTAAAATAAGCACAGTCAGTCAATAGCAAATAGCCAATCATTGAATACTGTCTGTCGTCGAATCGATGTGTTTATCAACCTCTTGAATCAATCCCACAGTCGATTGGCTCCGTTATGCTGTCCGGTGCTTGCGGTCCGCGCATCTCGTTGAACGATGACGTCTCAAACAAAGACACCTTACACACTTACACAGTATAGGTATACATAATAACGTGTACTTATAGATGGGATGTAACGGAAGAATGGGTCATTGTCACCTTGAGAGTTTGACAAGTTGAGAAGTACAATCGGTAGATAAACTTGAATTCAACATCTCGAATCTCATTGGGTGATATTCTGATATTGATAAATCATCGAGACCATGGAATTGCAAATGTAGAGGAATTGTGTTTACAACCTCAATGATATTCTATATTGAATGTTTTCTACTGTTAGTGTAATTAAAATAACTTCATTGTGCAAGGACATTAAGTTTCAAGCTCTCGATAATTCGTTAATTTGAAATTAATTTATCGGGTTAGTTCAATTCTTAAGGTTTCATTTCAATACGCAGCTAATTAATATACGCGGGCTTAATTATGATCTTCCATTTTCCAAAAAAATGCTATAACGTTAACCAACTAACACCGGATTAACTGATTCAAACATTTTTGACACCTTTAATCGTTAACCTCATATGGCCTAGGATTGTGCAAGTGGGCCTTATAGTGTGATTATCTGGTTATCCTAAGAGCTTACTTTAGACGTAATGCGCAGAAAGCTACACCTACCTTAAATCGTAGTTCTTAACTTTATAAATCATCTGGGTCAAAGGTCACATCACATTTCACTGTGTGCCGTGTAGTGACGGCAATAAGAATACATTTGTCACCACCTCAACTCCTCTCGCGGGTGTCGTTAGAGTCGCCTATAGGGGATTGAAGTATCACTGACCATTATTTTATAGAAAATTGATGATGGGCAGCAGCGTCATCACTCATCAATCATCATAGTCGACACTTGACTGCGATCGCCAATCCGTTTGCCTAGCGTGGCGATTATGGGCATTTACTTCGTAATGCGTCTATACGCATTAATAGGAGAGGCCTACGTCCAGCATTGGACTACGATAGGCAGATGTGATGTGTCATATTCTCATATTTAACTCTCAAAGATAAGTAGGTCGTTGGTCGTTATATTATTAGTGTCAGCCTCCGTAGCCTAGTTGGTACTGGTAGTGACCCTGCCTACGAAGCTGGAGGTTCCGGGTTGGAATCCCGGCGAGGGCATTATTTGTGTACTTATTTATCACAAATATTTGTTCCTTGGTCATGGCTGTCTATGTATTTAAGTACCTATATATCTATTAAATATATCGTCACCTGGTACTGGTACCCACACCACAAGCCTTAATTGAGCTTACCGCGGGACTAGGTCAATTTGTGTCAGATGTCCCAAGATATTTATTTATTTATTTTATTACGACTACTACTTTATCTTCCTGTCTGTATGGCATGATCAAAACATATTAAATTATTAGATACTGTGATACCATAAAGCTCACGAATTTCTCTCATTATTACAGGTGTAGACGTAACAGCAAACCAGGACGAGATATCGTCGCACGAGACTTTCCAGCTGGAGTTCAACTGGGCCACGAAGCGCTGGTACATCCGCACCATGCAGGATCGTTACTGGACGCTGGAGACCGGCGGCGGTATCCAAGCTGCTTCCGATAACAAGTGAGTACACCCAACCAATTATTCCAGGTGTAGACGTAGCGAACCAGGACGAGATATCGTCGCACGAGACCTTCCAGCTGGAGTTCAACTGGGCCACGAAGCGCTGGTACATCCGTACTATGCAGGATCGTTACTGGACGCTGGAGACCGGCGGCGGTATCCAGGCCGCGTCTGATAACAAGTGAGGACAGTTTAATGTACACTCGAGAAATTAGAACCCTAGGACCATGTCAAAATGACAAGTATCTACCACATTTCTTACAATCTGACTCATAACGTTAATTTGATTTAGTTCCCGAGTGCGAGTGGTCTAGCATTCCAATTGATTGATTGGTTTTAACGGAACATAATGATGTCCTAAGCACAAATATCAAAATCGCTAACAATTTCTAGAGCTGACCATAGTAGGTACGTTTTAAAGCATAGCGCTTAACATGTTCTATGTATGTGGTAGTGATCGGTCGATCCCTTACAAAATACAAAGTATGATTAATTACGGCCATTAAGGACTAACCTGATTCCCGCACTGAAGATGTCAAGACACTTAAGCCCTGGGCTAACTAGGCCCTGATCCTACACTACATAAACGCATGAGGAGAACACTATACGCCTACTTTATTTTTACGGTTCTATATTTGATATCAAAATGAATCCCTTCCAGATCCTCAAACGCCCTATTCGAGCTGGACTGGCAGGGCGACGGCGCCGTGGCGTTTCGCGCCAACAACGGCAAATACCTGATGACCAAGCGCTCCGGACACCTCTACGCCAACGCCGACACTATTGACGACAACTGCAAATACTACTTCTATCTTATCAACAGGTCAGTTGGAACTTAGGTTTCAACCGCCTCATTTTTGTGGTCACATTTTCTAAGGGTGGTTTTTCTGAAACGTCGCCGCAGCGGGTAACCGTCGATGTGTCAGAGAAACCACCTTCAAACATTCGCGAACAAAACATTCGAACGTCGTCGGCGGCGGACACGCGTCGGTCGCCGGTCGCCGGCCAGAAAACCCACGGTATTAGAGTTGGCTGTAGGCTTTATGGTGAATTTCGGTTATTTCGTAGATGTCCCGTACATTTATAAGACCAGGCACGAAGTTAAAATAGTTAGCCGTTATCACGAAAAGTAGTAGTAGTAGTAGTAGTAGTAAAACACTTTATTGCACAAAAACACAGAAAACAAAATAAACAGTATGAATATTACACAGATTTGTACAAAGGCGAACTTATCCCATTAAGGGATCTCTTCCAGTTAACCTTTGAGCAATTGAAGGAGAACTGGAGATGGTAGACATCCGTAAAGGACACGGCATTAAAAAGAAACCCAGTGTTTTCCAATTCGCTAAACTACCCTAAAACCTGCTGGATGTAAACTACATACCATACAATAAATAATAAAATAAACTACACAAATATACATATATACATATACATACATCTACAAAACCGCATTATGTCCTTTAACTTATGTATCATTCGAGAGCCATAACTTTAAAAGTGTGACCACGAAAATGATTCGGAACAAACGCCCAAATAATGACTCACTTTTTTGGTGTTATTTGAATCCTTTTATCCTATCCCTTCTTTTTAACCGACTTCAAAAAGGAGGAGGTTTACAATTCGTCGAAATCTTTTTTTTTTTTTTATGTATGTTCCCCGATTACTCGAAGACGCGTGGACCGATATGAAAAATTCTTTTTTTGTTTGAAAGGGTATACCTTCTAGTTGGTCCCATTGTCACCGAATCTTGATCTGATGATGGGATCCTGGAGAAATCGAGGGAACTCTTCAAATGTTGTAGGCACACATGACATTTTTCATTGATTTTCGAAGTCTAATCAAGTATTTGCATCTAGTCATGAACATCTTAAGTTGGTGATCTGATGATGGAAGGTACAACTCCTTAGCAATTAGGAGTTGGGGGATCATTCTTTAAATATAACATATTTCGTGTATTTTGGAAGCTATTTGGGTATTTGCCTTTAGGTGGTTCATCCTTTCATGTTGGTGAGCTGATGATGTAAGGTAGGTACAACTCCTTAGAGATTAGGAGTTAAGGAGTAATTCTTTAAATATAACATATTTCATGTATTTTGGAAGCTATTCGAGTATTTGCCTTTAGGTGGTCATAGTCTCATGTTGGTGAGCCGATGATCAAAGGAATAACTCCTTAACGATTAGGGGTTGGAGGATCATTCTTTGAATATAACAAATGTCCCACATTTTCGAGATCTATTCAAGTGTTTGCTTAATAGTTATGTCATGTTGGTTAGCGGTTAGTGATTATTTAAATAGTATAGGCATGCTAAGGCCTTTGAAATTGTTGTTGTATTCATATAAGTTCGCCAGTTCAGGTTTTATGGCCTACTACAGTGCAGTACATTCTAATTATAAGTATTTAGAACATACTAAATAACGATTTTATATTTATACTACTAAAAAGCAAAAAATAAAATATTTTAAAAATAAAAATAAAACCGCCTTCAAAAATTCACCCGACCTAAAAAGTAAAAAATAATTTTGGTTCCTAATACTTAGGATTTCCTACCAAAACCTTTAAACCTTTTACCCTATTCATTGAAATAAAATATTATGGCTAGGTACCCTACAGATTTCTTAGAAGTCGGTGCCAAGCCAAATATGTTCACTTCGCGAGTACTTATATGTATTTGATAGAGCTTTGTAACTTACTGTCACTCCGGTTATGCTTTCATCAAAATGACTGAGGCAGATCATTCTGTTGATAAAAGCATAATCGAAGTGACAGTAAGTTACAAAGCTCTATCTAATATATACCTATGAACGTATTTGGCTTGGCACCGACTTCTAAGAAATCTGTAGGGTACCTAGCCATAATATTTTATTTCAATGAATAGGGTAAAAGGTTTAAAGGTTTTGGTAGGAAATCCTAAGTATTAGGAACCAAAATTATTTTTTACTTTTTAGGTCGGGTGAATTTTTGAAGGCGGTTTTATTTTTATTTTTAAAATATTTTTGGGTGTTAAGGTTTACTTTGCTAGTAGCAGAAGTAGTGCCAATAAATCCTCATTCATTTTTAATAGCATCATCCTATCGCTATCTCATAATCCCAGGCCATTGCTGAACGTAGGCCGAATGTGAGCGTTTTAGTAGAAATCTCGACCATCGATGACCATAAAGACGGAATTTGATTGTATCTTGATACGAATTTAATGTTGGACATTTTGCTCATTTTGTCCCGGTCTATTGCTTGTATTATTACAAGCGATAGACCGGGACGTTTTTACTAAAACGATCACCTATTGTAAAAACCACGTGAGACATGTTAGTGAATTTCATCATAATACAGGGTGTTTTTTTTTCGACCGTTCAAATTCTACGTAGTGAATGTGTAGGTCATACGCGAAAAAAAAATCAGCTGTTTCATACATTTCGGCCGGCGTAATGCCGCCAATTTGTATGAAACAGCTGATTTTTTTTTCGCGATTTCGACTTTGTCCCCATAGTAAAAGTTGGTGAGTATGACCTACACATTCACTACGTAGAATTTGAACGGTCGAAAAAAAAACACCCTGTATATACGATTGTTTCAATAAATTATTTGAGTAAATACTATCACTGTCATCCTGTTGTGATACAAGCAAATGTGTATATGAAGGCTTGAATCCAAAAAAATGATTCTTTTTACTGCATGAGTTAAATGAGAGTTAAATGAATTTATAAGTTTTCTTGATTTTCCTAGGCCAATTCTGGTACTCAAATGCGAGCAAGGCTTCGTGGGTCCGAAGGGCGTGCGACTGGAGTGTAACAAGGCCAACTATGAGACCATTCAGGTGGTTCGCGGACCCAAGGGAGCCGTCTACTTCAAGGGTGAGTATATTGTAACAATTAGAGCTAGTCTGTCGCTGTCTCACTTGTCCATAAGAAACTCGGTAAAGACTGCAAATAAGAAAAACGCATGCAAAGAATTAATTTGCCTGTACAATTTTGGGTTTAGCGCGGTTTTTTTACTAGTAAGTCGTTTTGCCAGACTATACAATTCGGATTCAATTATGTATGGAGCAAATGTTAGTGGTTATAAGGCTTGCGGCTTGGGACTTATTTGTTCACAATTTCTTATTTACCGCCCTTAATAAACAATGTACTATTTCATTACACTCGCTTTCTAAGCGCGCTATTGTTTGCATGAGTCGCGCTAGTTATACCTATTTATAGACAAGTGAAGTTCCCTAAGGAGTAATAAAAATGTTAATAAGTACGTTATTTAATATTATTTTGTCTTAAAACTGTTTTTGTTGTTCACAAGTGTGATGAAAAACATTGTATGTATCACTATCGACAAGCGGATTACAAACTCGAGTCATTAAAAGCCCTCCGACTACGGCGTCGGGCTTCTAACAGATTCGTTAGTAATACAATACTCACCTCCTTATCATCATCATCATCAGCCTATGGTAGTCGACTGCTGGACGTAGGCCTCTCCTATTAACTATGCGTATAGTCGCATTAGGAGGTAAATGCCCATAATCGCCACGCTGGGCAAGCGGATTGGCGATCGCAGTAACGTGTCCACTATGATGACGCTGCTGCCCATCATCAATCTTTTATCAAATAATGGTAAGTGACACTTCAATCCCTTAGTCGACTCTTACGATACCCGCCTGAGGAGTTGGGGTGGTGACAAATGTATTCTTACTGCCGTCACCACGCGGCACCTCCCTATATTTGTCAGCCTTCGTAGCCGAGTTGGTAGTGACTCTGCCTACGAAGCTGGAGGTTCCGGGTTCGAATCCCGGCGAGGGCATTATTTGTGTATTTATTTATCACAAATATTTGTTCCATTTTCATGGATGTCTATGTATTTAAGTATCTATATGTATCTATCTATTATATATATCGTCGCCTGGTACCCACATCACAAGCCTTAATTGAGCTTACCGTGGAACTAGGTCGATTTTGTGTAAGATGTCTCAAGAAAAGTTATTATTCACAATCTCTCTGCTTTGCCTTAAGGTTGACTGGTAGAGAATGCCTCATGGCATTAAGTTCGCCTTTTGTACGTTAAGTTTTACTTTTGTGCAATAAAGTTTAAATAAATAAATAAATAAATTATTATTTATTTATAACAATCTACTATTGTTTTCAGGATCGAACGGCAAATACTGGCACGCGGACGGCGAGTCGGTGACGATGGACTCGGACTCCCCGCAGGGCTTCCACCTCGAGCTGCGCGAGCCCACGCGCCTCGCCATCCGCGCCGCCGCCGGCAGGGAGTACCTCGCCGCCGTCAAGAACGGCAACTTCCGTCTCGCAGGTAATCACTAGCCTCGAATCTTCTTCTTCGTCAGCGTGTGTTCGCCCACCGTTGGGCATACGCCTCTCCAACTTGCTTCCACACAGCGCGGTTGTTTGTTTCCCTCTTCCAAAATGACCCTGCTGTCTCCCTTATGTCATCGGACCATCGGGCTGGTGGTCTGCCCACACTTCTTCTTCCAAGCCGGGGTCTCCACTCTAAAACGCGCTTGCTCCAGCGTATGTCGTGTCGTCGGCACATATGGCCGTCCCAAGCCCATTTCAGCTTGGCAATTCTGTGCCCCACATCAACCATATATATGGCCTCGAATAGGCCCCTTCAAAGTAGTGGGTACTTTCAACAGGATCGAACAAATACTGAGCATACTGGCAGACGTCGAGTCGGCGACGAATATTGTCGTTGCCGTCAAGAACGGCAACTTCCGTCTCGCAGGTAACTGGCCCCTTCATCAAACTTGTACCCTATTTCAACAGATCGACCAGTAAATACTGGGCATACTGGCGGCAAGAACGGCAACTTCGTCTCACAGGTAATCACTGGCCCCTTCATCAAACTAGTACCCTATTTCAACAGATCGACCAGTAAATACTGGGCATACTGGCGGCAAGAACGGCAACTTCCGTCTCACAGGTAATCACTGGCCCCTTCATCAAACTAGTACCCTATTTCAACAGATCGACCAGTAAATACTGGGCATACTGGCGGCAAGAACGGCAACTTCCGTCTCGCAGGTAATCACTGGCCCCTTCATCAAACTGGTACCCTATTTCAACAGATCGACCAGTAAATACTGGGCATACTGGCAGACGTCGAGTCGGCGACGAATATTGTCGTTGCCGGCAAGAACGGCAACTTTCGTCTCGCAGGTAATAACTGGCCCTTCATCAAACTGGTACCCTATTTCAACAGATCGACCAGTAAATACTGGGCATACTGGCGGCAAGAACGGCAACTTTCGTCTCGCTGGTAATAACTGGCCTCGATTAGGCTCCTTCGTCAAAGTAGTGGGTACTTTCAACAGGATCGAACAGTAAATACTGAGCATACTGGCGGACGTCGAGTCGGCGACGAATATTGTCGTTGCCGTCAAGAACGGCAACTTCCGTCTCCCAGGTAAATATAACGATATATATACGAGAACTTCAGGACAGCCTCTCTTCACCTCTCTCTCTCTCTCAACCTCGCCTTATCCAATCGTTCGGGGTCGGCTCTCCTAGTCTTTCTTCGCCAGGACACTCTGTACCGGGTTGTCTCAGATCGCCTTATTTATCGTACCTATCCATGTTTGAAGAGGTCCACCCCTTCGTCTTTTAGGCGCCGGAAACATTTCGAGTACCTGTCGGGACATGTTGTGTTCGGATGGACGACGCATTACATGCCCGTATCATCTAAGTCGACCTTCCACTAGCTTTTCTTTGATTGGCTTGACTCTGAAGCTACCACGGATGAAAGTATTTCGGATGCGATCTAGTCGCGTTATACCTCCAGCCCAACGCAGCATTCTCATTTCAGCGACATGTCGTTTATCCTCTTGTTGTTTTTTGAGGGGCCAGCACTCGGCGCCATACATTAAAGCTGGCCGTACAGCGGTTTTATACACTCTCCTCACCGTTCCCAAATAATCCCGTGCAACGACCGTCCCACCCTCGTGGGATGCGACTCGGCCACAGCGGCAGTAGCTGAAACGTGGGAACAGTCACACACTCCAGGATCAGTATCGTTTGTTGATTCATTCAAACTACAGGGCTATTATGTATCGAGGCGTGCAGCAGAGCGGCGAGCGTCCAAAGGATTTGAAAGAAGTGCTGACGCCACGCATGTGTATGCATTTTTTCAAGAAGACGCTTACAACACTGGTGAATGTGTCGGCGTGGCGCTTCCATCTCGCAGGTTTGGTTAGGTTAGCCTGTAGCCCGGGGTCATGGTAGAGTGCCAGTTCGATCCCAAGACATCCCCCAACAACGGCAAGTGACGGATACACCGGAGTGGTTTTTTAGTAGGTAGGGCCGTACTCTTCCCCCTCTCGTTAGGAGAGGAGGGCTAAGAGAGGAGAGTCCCACATACGCCCCCTCACATGGCCTTCCCCCGGCCGTAGAAGAACCATGCGTAAATGCATTCTTCCACTCCGTCAAAAAAAAAGTTTAGCCTGTAGGGGCACAGCTACTCCTTGTTCCTAAACAGTCATGTCGACGGTGACTAATTCTATAAACATGTAACAATCATACTGTGCATATCTCGGGATTTGGTCTTACTAAAGTGCCAATCGTACATCGAAACGGAAATCGAAATGGCTAAACAAGTAAACATTCATTAATAAACACAAATCAACCTATAACTTAATTCATAATTTTAGTTAAATTTGAGAAATTTCGCGGTACAATTGTCGTCTGATATCTTAAAAGTTTCATACGCACCACCAGATTTTATTGTCTATCATCACAAATCAAGACGGTTATATTATAACGTTCTAATTACGGAAGTGCACAAACACTTAACCACTGATTAGAGAACGAGTGCAAATGTTTGTTAATGAATTGTTATTTTAGTTGCCTTGACAAGAGTTTATAAATCTGATTCGTTAGGAATAATTATACTGGATCTACAACGATCTTGCGACTGATACGTTCTTGAATTACAACGAAATAGTTATTAGTTTTATAAAATGGAATTTTGAGCGATGCGAGGGTTTTAAGGCACGAGAGTTGAACAAGCTTTGCTGCCGAGTGAAACACAACATTTTTCACCACACTAAAGCGAGGAAACATGCGAAATAAAACTCAAACATAACAAATTAGAAGGTATTTTGCAAGTCCTCAACTTCCAAAAAATAAACAAATCAACAAATAATAAAACAATAACCTCAAATATTTATCTTGGCGTGGCTTGTAATTTTAAAAGAAAAAATATTCGGATGCGTTCTGAAATTTGCATAGTGAAAACACTTTCATTTTCCTATTGTTTTTATTTGTCGTATTTTTAGAACTTTTAATTAAAAGCCTTTTACAACAAAATATGGTATTTAATTTGGATTTTAACATATTTAATTATAATATTATGAAAGGTTCATGTGTATGAATCTGTTTGAATCTATTGAGTTTTCGAACGTACTGTCTAGTTCAAACGTCAAAAAGCTTATTGCACTCTCAGGCCGTATAAGTTATTGCTTTAGTCTATCCAGAAGATTAAAAAAAAATACTTTAACCCTTAGAGATTAAAACGCACAGATTAAAACTTTTCACTGATTATTTTCAAGATGTACATATTTTTAATCTTAACTTTTCTTGTTTGCAGGCACCGATCTGAGTTCAGCCACGCACTGGGAATACTAGATACGTCATCAACACGAGATTCCTTTGGACGAACCAGCGTTGGATACTCACAGAATACATTGATGTATGCGAGACATCAAAGCCCCATATTAACATACCTATAAGTAAATAAAAACTTTGTCCAAATGTTGGTAAGAGCGTGACCAGTGTTTAGGCGAAGTTTTGAAAGATATCAACGATGTAGTGAGTTTGTGTTTGACTGCATCAAATTACGTAATGGTGTGAACAGACTGAGGGTATAAACCTTTTGATATCATAAGTTTTTTGTAGATTTTCTACCGTATTAGTTAAGTGGTTCGCTCAAATGAATCTCTTTAGAAATAAACCGTAAATTACAAACCATTTCACGTAATCTTCCATAGCATACGAGACTATTTGGCTATCCAATTCCAGTTCCCGCGCATCGTGAACAATCGTGACCGCTCAGTTGACGCCATTTTGGACCTAGCGGCCATTTCGTGATAACAAGATGGCGGGCTCCGAACGACCCAAACAGCTGGTTCTATGTAGAATCAACTGCCAATAGTTTGGTTAAGAAAATAGTAAAAACGGGAATGGTACTCAATGTTCACGCATTGTCGTAATACATTTCAGCAAAAAAAAATAGAAAAGGGATTCAACTGAAGCGGTACTCGTTTATGCATTTAGTATGATTAAGGTATTCTCCGCGCTGCGGGTGTGATCGTTCGCTTCACTATAATCGTAATTATTTTAACGTCATTTAGATCTGTCTATGCTTGCTTAAGATATTTTACCCTTGACCATTTCGGCTTCATTTATTTATTATTAGAATTATATTTGGGACGTATATTTTGGAGATTTATTGGTAGTGTCTAGTCGGTGGTTTATACGGTTTACGTATTGGCGTAGGATCATGAGACTGAAGCCTACTGCAGTGAAACTCTAACCTAATTTAAGTTGAGGGCTCACGCAATACCGGCCGCGCGCTGTTCCGGGGGCCTACAAAGAAATGCATTCGAAACGCCTAATATTGGTGTTATCGAAATGTTGCCAGCATTTAAATTGCAATTTCTAACTATTTGCATTTTCGTCGGGAATTCATATTATCCATTATTTTTACAGTCGGTAGGCCCTTTATCCAGCACTGCAAGCGCGTCTGGCTAACTAATAAACTAGAGTAACGATAAGTAAGTTAGATTAAGTATAGGGTAAGGCGAATGCCGCTTCCAATATAATCGTCCATTCCACGCTTCATGGGGTGTTTTATACATTTATATAACCGGTGCATTGTATATAAACGATTGACGTTTACTCCGATAATCTCTGTACTTACTTGGGAGCGTGTTTTTTTATAATGAACAAATATGTTTATTGATGTACGCAGAATGCTGATCCTGGATTAATATTTGTACGATAATGTCTTTGTAAACTATTTATGAATAAATTATAATCATATTGTAAAGTAGTGTTTTATTTTGCTCTCGTTAACTTTTTGTACCTTATGGATTTGGCATACTGACGACCGTCTGCGGTCAGCGGGCCGGTCTGTATCTGTAAAATAAAAACCCGATTGTTGATCAGGGTGCTTAGACAAGTTGCCAATCGCTAACGCTTAATCGTCAATCGTAAACGAAAGGCAGCTGACTGTCTTTGTCCCACTAATATGTAAGAGCGACAGAGAGGGAAAACTACGATACGCTACTAAGCGTTAGCAATTGGCAACTTGGCTAAGCATCCTGATGAGTTCATTCCCCCTGCCAGTGAGAGTTTTGGGAAACAGAATAAGCCTTAAAGGACAATTTATTAAAAAAGTAGTAGTCATAGTCGGGCTAGATTATATAGAATATTTCGTCATTGTCGTCTCGGCAAGTATTATTATTTATTACAACAGACTTAAAAAAAAAAAAAATTAATGTAAACTTGGTTCAGTACCAATACCTAGTCTAGTAATCAATCAATATTGATGCTACTATGCCTTCCGTTTTGGTAATAATCGCAGGACGACAATGACGAATCCGAGCGGTTAAAACTCCTCGAGAATCACCGAGCAGCAGCACCCAGTAGGTTCCTACGTATTAAAAAATCTAATTTTCTATGGGCAGCGAACTCTTCGCGCCTATTCTTTAATTTGGCGCTTTTATCTGCTGACAATGCTGTTGGCCAATGTCTATGGTTGGGCAGGCTACATGGCAGCTTACAACCAAACCGTCGACCATAGTTTTGCAGAAAGCGACCAACTACTATTTTTCGTCAAACTGATTTAAACGTTAATGCATCGCGTTTGGTCACTTTCTGCAATGTCAAAAAATCGAAGTTGGTCGTTTTCTGCATAACTGCGGTCCTACCGCGAACTTCGAAATTCGCCAATTTCGAGGATTTGGCTCTCTCACTCTAATGAAGCCTCCATTGGACTGACAGAAAAATTCTCAAAATTTACGAATTTCCATTTTCGCGGTAGTAGGCCTGGTCGGTGAAAGCAGGATCACGTTTTATAAAGTTACAATTTTGCTGTTTGCCTCTCTTTCTAGCCAATATGTGCGTGCGAAGGCGGAAACAACAAATAAGGCTGCCGCCGAAGTCACGGCGGTTGAAACGCTCGGAAAAATGCCCATCTATTACAAGTCGTATTTCGATATACATTGCTGTTAGCTGTAATGAATAACCATAGATAATTAAAATAAACTACTGTCGATATTTCTGAACGCAATTGTCAAGAATGTCGCATGTCAGAAATTGTCAAATTCATCAAATTGTCAAAGTAAAGTTTCGAACTCAGAATAAAGGCTAAAAAGCCGGTATTAATTACAATAATATTTAGGACATCAATTAAAACCACTACAAATCCGTTTTCAAAATGCTTCTCAAGAAATTATTTACTATTGTATTCGTGCGTAATGACACCCAAGTACTTCTAGGCCTGAAGAAACGTGGATTCGGCGTGAATAAATGGAATGGATTTGGCGGTAAAGTAGAACCGAATGAAACAATAGTTGAAGCAGCTGTGCGCGAGTTAAAAGAAGAATGTTGCCTTGACGTTAAAAAGAGCGATATGAAGAATATTGGACATCTAGAATTCACATTTGAAGGGGAAAATACAATGATGGATGTTAGAGTATTTAGCACGACTGTTTACGAAGGTACTCCTACTGAAACAGAAGAAATGCGCCCCAAATGGTACAATAATGATGAAATTCCGTATAAAGATATGTGGCTGGACGACGAGATATGGTATCCTTACATGTTGCAAGGCAAGCTATTCTACGGAAGATTCCATTATCAGGGGCATGAAAAAATATTGAGTTACAATATTGAAGAGTTGAAGTCTATGGAGGAATTTTATGTTAACAGGAAGTAATTTCGTCTTAGAGCGCTCATACACCTGTAAGTTCTTACGTAAGTTATAGGGACGGAGCTATACTAAGGAATGAGAGGTGAATATCACTATCTCATTCCTTAGTATAGCCCCGTCCCTATAACTTACGTAAGAACTTACAGGTGTAAGACTGGCCTTAGATAAGATGTAACACTAATTAACCACAGTAACAAAGAGTAAGACAGACAAGTGTAAAAGATGATTTAACACAAATTAGTGTCAGTTCAGTGTTTTTTTTTATACTGTAACATTGTTGTTAATGTCATAATTGTTCATACTTTTATAATGTTTACCAAGAGATTTATCATGAAAGGTAATTGATTTTAGTATTATAAGATATCTTAGATTAAGAGTAAAATATTTGGACTAATTGAGAGCTGTGATTAAACTAAGTTGTTCAAATAATGTTAAGTGTTTCAATAAATAATCTGATTTAAAATGATTTTATTCTTGTTATTTCAAAAGTCAAGTTATTACACCCTAGGGATCAATATTGGGGATAATTTATTGAAAATATTAATGATTGATGTTGTGTCTACTGTTTTCGAAAAATTATCAATTTATCAGGTTCTGCTAGAAGTGCTATAGAAAAAGCACCACATTCCCATGTCAGCTTGTGATGTTGGTCATCTAGATGGGATTTGTGGTGGTATGTGGACCCTCATAAATCATATTTTCGTCCCTTGTCTCTTGTTTGCTTCCTGTCACCACTAAAGTACTTGGAAATATGTTTAGTGCAAACAGCTAAAAATTCATTCCCACTAGTTACTAGTGGTAACAGGTGGGTGTAACCCGAAAAGGTTAAGGATAATGTTATTGTTGAGCGAATAAATGGGCAAATCAACAAAAATTTGTGATATACGCAGAAATATGCTCTCACTAGGATACAAATCTACTAATTAAGCTATACTACTCACTACTAATTAAGGTATAGATAGAGGCTGATGAATTATAACTAGACCCTGGTATCGGAGGTGCAAAATGGTAGCTGTCAAATTCTTAGGGATGGGGTAAAAATATTTGTAATGTCGATAATTAAAGTTACATATCGATAATTGTTCGTTACCATAATAATAAGCTAAGACTTTTATTAAACGCATCTATTGACGATATAAACTAGGACTATATAATTACAAAATCAACATGTATTAAAAAATATTTATACAATGTTATGTAACATCGCCATACTTTTTATTGAGGCAATTGTCGATGAACCTCTTGAAGTTTGGGTTTTCCAATTTGGTCCAAAGTATGTTACAACTGACGAAAAACTTAAGCAGATCTCGGTTACAGTTTAATTGGTTTTAATTTTTTTTCTTTTTTTATGAGTGTTTTCATACAAGATTGAGTTGCAATGCAAGATTACAAATATTGGAATGAAATAATTATCCTTTTTGTATAAAATATATTAGGCGAATAGACTCGTAAACATGGCTAAATAATCGAAGACATCGTTGTAAGATGACTTTGACTATCTATTGACGTAAATAATGTATTATCAGTATTAGATCTAAATAAAGAGTTAAATTAGAGTTAAATAAAGATTCTTTACACCTAGATCTCACAAGTTTTTATTCAATGTCGTGCAACTCAAAACATAATAAATGTTATAGCAACCAGAGATTTGCATTGTAATAATAATGATTTATACATTAAATGTTAATTATTATCATAGATCCCAAAAAAAGGGATACAAATAAATGGTCCTTGTACATAAAAAAAAAATGTACAAAAAATCGAGTATTAAATGTTAATTATTATCATAGATCCCGAAAAAGGGTATACAAATAAATGGTCCTTGTACAGTAGGGTTCAAAATTGCATGGACAGTTTATGAATGAATTGATTCATAAATCGTCCATGCAATTCTGAACGCCACTGTAGATACAAAAAAATTGTACAAAAAATCGAGTATCGGTATCGACATCACAAAATGTGTTTACCTATCCCTAAGTAAGAACTTGACAGCTATCATTTTGCACCTCCGATACCGGGGTCTAATTATAACATGTAATGTCAGTGACAGGCACTCATGCAGTTTTACCTCCACATTTCATTGAACTTGTCAATCCTATTCACCAGCGACATTTTGTTTTAGAATGAAGCAGTTGGGACTTAGTTACTAATAAAATACAAGATACAGAAAATATTAATTTAATACACATACAATATACAACCAACCATTCCATTGTTTGAAACAAGTTAACTTCATACCAGTTACATATAAGATTCATAACATTCACAACATTTCTAAATTAAGATTTAAGAAAATCTACCTCAGGTTTGACGCAGATACAGGCTCAGCCTAACAGGGATGTGTATATCAACTGTGCAACTTTTGTAAAGCTTGTAACATTACACAAATTATTCCTGAATTTTACACTAAGGCTGCTTGTAAGAAAAGGTTTAGTAACTTATCTTTTACAAAATAATTTTACATTATTATGTTGATGTTAGCCACTTCCATCAAGGTGATAATGGTATGCCAAATTTGTGGAAATAGTTCTTATCTTACCTATATGGAAAAAATAGTGTTTAGAATCTCCAAGATATAGAGCTTAAGTTGGCACTAGTCAGAGGATCACAGTTACTTTGATGTTATAAACCAATATTGTTTAGTTTGCCAGACGAGGGCAAAGTCTGCCTTTAGAATAACAAGCTGCGAAACATTTGCCTTTTCAAGGTTAAGTAAACTGAAAGAGTTTATAATTTCAAGATCTATCGAAAAATGAGTGCCTTTCGATCCTGACATCCTAGTCCCAAGAGGTTTAGTAAATGACGCATTTTGTTGCACCATGAAGTTACCGTTAATAGTGTTTTATATCACATTCTAGTGCCTCTTCAAGGTTAAGTAAAACTGAAAGAGTTTATAATTTCAAGAAGATCTATCGAAAAACAGGTGCCTTTCGATGCTGACATCCTAGTCCCAAGAGGTTTAGTAAATTACGCATTTTGTTGCACCATGAAGTTACCGTCAATAGTGACTCATATCATGGCCGTAAAAATATGAAATACGCTCTTATGTTGCTGTATCTTATAACTACTATTGACGGTGACTGTACTATGCAATCGGACCTGCGAGACAAAATTGGAGGTAACTTCGCGGGACGCACGGGTTAACCGAAATGCTCGATCAAAGAAACGAGTTTTGAGACCGCGACGCCTCGTTTTCACTTCGCTAACGCCACTCTGAAAAACAGTTTGACCGAGCCTAGTAAGGTATTACCGGCCGTTATTCTTCATCCTTAACATCGTCTAGCAAACTACGCGCCAAATTACGTGCGCAGGCCAATCGCAGGAGTTCTGCGCGTTCGCCGGAAAGGCTGCCCGCGCGCAATTCGAGACACAGCATGATCTCGAACGTGTCTGACGACGAGAATACTGGCTCGTCGGTCTCGAGTAGGGGCAGCGTGTCGAGGAGGAGCGTTTCCCAGAAGCTGTTGGAGGAAATTAGTTTTTTTAATACTGTACCCTTATACTACCTAAAGTTAAACTATCCTGGAGGTACGGATTCGTTTGAGTTCCGAGTGCGATGAATTCATGATCCGCGTAAAGGTTATTGTTTAACAAAACACTGTATACCATGTGTACCATTCTTCAGTTGAAATAAAAAAAAACTTAAACAAAAATGGCTGACTTTCCAAAGTATTTGACGTATTTGACACATATCATGAAACCTGCGACCATATATAACATGGACGTCAAACGCCAGCTCAAAAATGCCCCCAAAAGCAATTGTTCAATTGTGCCAAGATGGGCAGGACATATCGCTTTTCTTAACATCGCGCATATTTCGGCGCAACAACTTTGACAAATGTTTATAGAATATAGCCAATCAAAACTATTTTTAAATGACGGTTTAAGTTTTTATAGGTTGATATTGACATTCATTACCGTGATGCATTGAAGAGGGGGTGACACTCGTCAACTAAAATTCAGGACCGTTTTTGAAAGGCAATTTAGGGCTTGTCCATTAATCACGTCATACTGTATATCACCAATTATCACCATAGGGGAGGGGGGGGGGGTCATCGGACAAATCACGTGTAATTTTTTGTTACTCTTTGCTGAACAGCATTTTTTTTAAAACACTTTAAAAACATAAAAATAGGTCTAAAATAGGCCAAAATCGTATGACGTGATTAATGGACAAGCCCTTAATATGGCGTGCGGCTTCCATGTTTTATTTGTTCGTAGCATGAAACACGTTCGCAGATATATTTTTACGTTAATACTAATAAATATCAATAATTTTAACTAACATCGGGTTTTAGGTTTTAAGTTGTTAATAAAACCAAGATTGTGTTCTGAAAGTGGGTGATTATGAAATAATGCAAGTTTGCAGGTTTGTACACCTTTTTTTACTTTTTCAACTGAAGAATGGTATACAGACTGTATACCATACACAGACTTTGTTGTAGATTGAAAGGTAAGTTATGTTATATGGCCAAGCCTTAAAATTTGAAACAATATTAATTTTATTTATTAAGCAGTAGTAGGCACTTACTAGTCTGGCGCAATTTTCGAGGTCAGTAGAGATATGAGTAGTTTGCCAGCTTTCCTGAATTCCCTGTTTTTGTACAATCTGTGGAAGTCGCAGTATTTTCCTGTAATAAATAAAACAAATCGTTACATGCGTGTGTTCTAGATGTGAGTACTAAGCTATGATTAGTGAACGTTATCAACGTGCAGTAATTGGTGGCAAAGTATGCATTATTAATATTTCACAAAATATCATAATTTATGTTACAATTATTAATTACCTACCTAAACGTATTTTAAATATTTTATCAAAATTATACTTTTTGAACGACAAAGCTTTGTCAAAAAGATTGGACTATTAATCTTTCCCGTGAATTAGCAAAAATACATTTTATACTGATGACATGCATAGTAGTAAATAGTCCCAGAAATTTCATTTATTTTGAAATATTCAACGCATTGTTTATAATTTCATCTGTGAAATAAACATTATTTAAAATATACCTACAGACTTTGATTTCAAAAACTGTTGGATGTAAAAAAAAATCGAGAGTTAAGACTTTTATTTTATAGTAATAGAACAAAATATAATATTTAAATGCGTTCCTTTTTCTGTCAACCATACCCTTTGCCACGAAAAGTGCACGTTGATAGCAATCTCTAGCTATGATATAGGTAATATATAGGATGTCATAAGAAGTAGTAGTGAAGCTCGAGGACTATCCGAGTGACTCCTATGTATATTCCGTGATTTTTTGTATTTTCGGAGTGCGAAAACGAAATTCTTAATTCGTGTCGATTTAAAGCACGACCGAATTTATATCTACTACTTAGTTTCGAACTTAATTTTTTTCGCACTTGTATCGTAATGTACAATTACCTAACAGGAGCGCCCTGTGGTGCAGCAGCAGCCCGGTGCCGGCGGCGGGCAGCAGGTCCCGGGCGGGCAGGCGGCCGCTGGTGCTGTAGGCGCGCAGTGCGGCGTCGCTCCCGTGCTCCGGCGGACTTGGGGGTCACTGACCTAACAGGAGCGCCCTGTGGTGCAGCAGCAGCCCGGTCCCGGCGGCGGGCAGCAGGTCCCGGGCGGGCAGGCGGCCGCTGGAGCTGTAGGCGCGCAGTGCGGCGTCGCTCCCGTGCTGCGGCGGACTGGGGGGTCACTGACCTAACAGGAGCGCCCTGTGGTGCAGCAGGAGCCCGGTCCCGGCGGCGGGCAGCAGGTCCCGGGCGGGCAGGCGGCCGCTGGTGCTGTAGGCGCGCAGTGCGGCGTCGCTCCCGTGCTGCGGCGGACTGGGGGGTCACTGACCTAACAGGAGCGCCCTGTGGTGCAGCAGGAGCCCGGTCCCGGCGGCGGGCAGCAGGTCCCGGGCGGGCAGGCGGCCGCTGGTGCTGTAGGCGCGCAGTGCGGCGTCGCTCCCGTGCTGCGGCGGACTGGGGGGTCACTGACCTAACAGGAGCGCCCTGTGGTGCAGCAGGAGCCCGGTCCCGGCGGCGGGCAGCAGGTCCCGGGCGGGCAGGCGGCCGCTGGTGCTGTAGGCGCGCAGTGCGGCGTCGGTCCCGTGCTGCGGCGGACTGGGGGGTCACTGACCTAACAGGAGCGCCCTGTGGTGCAGCAGCAGCCCGGTGCCGGCGGCGGGCAGCAGGTCCCGGGCGGGCAGGCGGCCGCTGGTGCTGTAGGCGCGCAGTGCGGCGTCGCTCCCGTGCTGCGGCGGACTGGGGGGTCACTGACCTAACAGGAGCGCCCTGTGGTGCAGCAGGAGCCCGGTGCCGGCGGCGGGCAGCAGGTCCCGGGCGGGCAGGCGGCCGCTGGTGCTGTAGGCGCGCAGTGCGGCGTCGGCGGCGCGCGCGCACAGGCGCGGGTCGCGGCCGCGCATGCCCCACGCCAGCGCGGCGCCCGTGCGCCCGGAGGACAGGTGGCGTGCGCCCATGCACGCGCATATTGTGCGTACTAGAACAATACCACATCACATCAGAGTGCGCAGCAAAGATGTCAATCGCTAACGCTCAAAAGTGAACGAAAGACAGCTGTCTTTGTGGCACTAATAAGAAAGAGTGATAGTCAATAGTCAAACATTTATTTGCTATAAAACACACAGTGCATGCAAATACAGGTAAAAATAGATTAGGTACATCTATTTGATGGTGAAAGAAAACTACGATTGCGCGTTAAATACAAGGTTTGTTTAGATTGTTCGCAACTTCTATGAAAATTGAGCACATGGAAAAAGTTTTTCTACAGCATTTTAAATCGCTAGATTCACTAGAAAATCAAAACACAGTCATAAGAATAAAATTTTCAAAAAATAAAACATTAAATAAAATTTGGCAATGACCCAAAATATGAAATCAATCAAAACAATTTTCACCTTACGTCTACGATGACCAAGCCATTCTCAAATATTTGTCACTGTAATTAATTTCAATTTCAGTTCCCCTATTCAGATTTGAACTAAAATAAAATTAAGGAGACATTTCAATGATGTTCGATTCATTTAATTAAACAGTCCGTCGCAAATAAATGATTCACTCACAGCATTTTACCTGTGATATAAGGGGTGTACCGATAAAAAACTGGCAAATTCAAATGAAAAAATCGGACCGATATAGTTAGGTAGCTATAATTTCATGCTTTGGAAATTAACCAGGAAGTTTTAACTTAGCTGACTGTAGTACTTTTGTGTCACTACTGCATTTCAGGTACTCACAGTACAGCTTCTTCGAAACCTCTTCCAAACTATCTTTTCCAAACATTTTTTTCTTTTTTTGTATGCAGTTTTCTAAATTATGGGACTGTTGTCAATATTCTTCTTTTCTTGCCGTGTTCCTTAAGATATCCTTGACTTATGCATACCATCCTTCTTACTTTTTGGCACTGATTTCGCTTCATAAAACTATGCCAAAGAGACTAAGATTTGTATAGAATTAAATAATTGATTAAAGACCCATAAAAATTTCACATAATATGTGACATAATTCCTTTCACAGAGTATTACTGCGCCCAAGGCAGGGGTATATTAAAAAAACATAGAGATTAACCAGAAATATAGGTCACTTCTGCAGAACACGAAATCGTGCAGTGGGGAATAAAAAAAAAGAGCTTGGAAAAATAGATTTCGAAGGGGTGCTGGAGAACTTGTATTGTGAATACTGAAATTGCAGTAGCAACAAAAAAGGACCAAAGTTAGCTAATTTAAGACCTCCTAGTAAATTACAAAAGCCAGAAATTACAGCTTTTTAACTAGGGTAATTTGCCAGTTATTAGCCACTCTTCAATTATTAGCCACCATTCAAAAATGAATTCTATTTATATGTAAATAGAACTCACTTCAATAAGAGGCGGCCAATAATTAAACGAGTGATTGGTAGGCAAATCCAGTAATTGGCCATTTTCCTCATACTGAGTTCTATCCACCTATAAATAGAACTCATCTAGTATAAGGTGGCTAGTAACTAAAACGCGGCCAATAACTAGGTTTCTACTTAAATATATACCTTCTACTATAATGAACTTTGTTATCTTATAAATAGAAATCATTTAAAACATGTAGGTGGCCAGTATTTAAAATCGGCTAGTAATTGACAATTTACCCTATATTGACCCGATTTTTTCATTTGAATTTGCCAGTTTTTTATCACACCCCTTAATCAAAATTCACAAAATTTCCAGATCACTAATATAAAATAAAGCACTCACCAACATTATGTAGCCCATACTTTTGTGCCTCCGAAGCAACCCTCAGGGCCCTAGTCTCTGTAGGGATCGGCAAACGACTCAGCAGTAGTTCTGCCCGCGCAGGACCTTCGGGGGGACACGAGCATAAGTAAGACAGCCCTACTGTCCACAGGGATCCATGTTCCATTAGAAGACTGCCGTATTCTAGGACTAGGCTGTCACGGAGACGGTTGGTTACACTGGAAGAATGGGATTAAAATTAATAATATATAAAAAATAGCGGTGGTGGCTCAGTGGTTTAGACGTTTGACTTTCAATCCGGAGGTCGTGGGTTCAAATCCTGGCTCGTACCAATGAGTTTTTACGAAACTTATGTACGGAATATCAGATGATATTTACCATTAGCTATCGGTGAAGGAAAAACATCGTGAGGAAACCTGCATACATCCGCGAAGAAATTCAAAGGTGTATGTGAAGTTCCCAACCCGCTTAGGGCCAGCGTGGGGACTATAGCCCAATCCCTCTCATATATGAGAGGAGGCCTCTGCCCAGCAGTGGGACATCATTATACAGGCTAAATATTATATTATATTATATTATAAAAAATAGACAAGTATATATTGAAATGCACATAGGAACTTATCAGGCTTAGTAGTACTTACTCTGACTGATGCTTGTCTAGGATTTTCAGCTTTCCACAGTGGTAAAGGATATCTGTGAGATGTGTTGCGAACCAGCCATTGTCCGATATCTGCTGAATTTCATGGATCACCTAAAAGTAAATAGATGCATCTTGTTTATTGTAAGCTATTGAATTACTTGTGTTTTTTCACCCTTTCTTAAAAAAATAATATTGCTGCCGTAGGCAACGAACAGGTAAGGAATTTCAAAGGAGTTTTTCATACAGCTTATTTGCAATGTTCAATTTTTATGAGTGTGGAAAATAGCGTTTTCATACTTAGGGTGGAAAGTAATCATTTTTAATTGTGATGGAGTTCGCCATTTCACCATCAAAATTATGTTGTTTATTGCCCTCAAACAGGTGAAATAAAAAGAATGTTTACCTCCGGTGAAAGCATGCATTCCACCATTGAACAAATATTTCAAGTATTTCATTCTTGAAATGTTTAAAGATCACCAATAGTTTCTCACCCGAGTCTACCTGCGACCACGGGTGTAACGTCAGGCCCGAAACGTCAGGATATAATTAAATGTAAATTTACGCGATTAAGACCCGTTTGCATTGATTTAGAATATATAAGTGGATCCCCAAATAGCTCAAAAAAATCCCCCCCAAACAGCTCCTTTTGCTCCGCTATTCAGTTCTGACAGTTGACATTTGGTCACCATACGGTATAGCATCATTATTCCTATAAAAAGTTTCTACTATTTTGCGGTGTTGTTCGCAAATTTGACACTTATTGCACACTTCACAAAGTTTTTTATTCTTTGAGTTTTTTTTATTATAGTTTACTGTAAGTGAGCGTTATTAGCTTCAACTGAAACATGATAGAAATGACTTTTAGTGCCACTTTTCTTGGTTTTTTTGTTTGGCTCTGTGCATCCATTTATTATTTAATGTCATTGCCCGTTTGTCTTTAAAATATGAGTGATAATTAGGCTTAGGACTTTTCATAGCATATCGTGGTTCTAAAATCCTTGGAGCCGCTATGTGTAAAATTTTCGAAGTCAAAGTCAAAGTATATTGTAATATTAAATATTAGTACATTGTGCATCAAGGGAGGTAAGTACGGAATTACTAACGAGATCGTTAGAAGCCCGACGCCGTTAGGCGGAGGGCTATTATGACTCGAGTTAGTATTCCGCTTACCTACCGTGATGCATACAATGTTTTTCATCACACTTGCCGACAAAAACATAAGTTTTAAGGCATAATATTATTAAATGACGTACTGACATTTCTATTACTCCCTAGGGAATATTACTTTTCTATTACTCCCGCTACGCGCGCAAGCAATGGCGCGCTTAGACAGCAAGTGTGATGAAAAATGATTTATACCTACTGTCACATCGTTACTGAGTTAATTTTAATCGAACGTAATTAATTTTAAAAATCGAACTTGATTTCATAAAAAGTGCATACGAAATTAGTTATATCAGAAACCATAAAAAAACTAGACAATTAGGTTCAAGACAAACTAGAAAAAGTCTTAGATCGAAAATAGCGATGAAAATGGCGAAAGTATCATGTTGTTTTTCTCGAAAGTTTCGAATCTTTCGTATAAATTACAGTAATTACAGTACAGTTGTGAGCTACGAACGTTTGAAAAAAAGGTGTTTTTTTTTCGAGAATTTTTGAAGATTCCGTCTTTAACAGGAAACTATGCACCTTCTTCTCCTTACTTTAGAGTTGAAATGAGATACTAGTCCGATCATAAGCCAAGAAGGTTTTTCAATTGGGTGTCTTTGAAAAAAAATAGTGTAAGTTTGACTTTACGTTGAGTGGCAACTCAGCCGAATAGCTTAGGAGTAAATTAATATTGAAAGCTTGATTTTTTTTATCACGTACATCACACATCTGCAGGTAAAAGTTAGTGATAATAAATTCATGTTTTTTTGTAAGGTAACTAAATTTCGTATGCACTTTTTATGAAATCAAGTTCGATTATTAAAATTAATTACGGTCGATTTGAATTAACTCAGTAACGATGTGAAAGTAGGTATAAATCATTATATTTTATATTACAATATACCTACTTTGACTTTGACTTCGAAAACTTTACACAAGCGGCTCCAAGGATTTTAGAACCACGATATGCTATGAAAAGTCCTAAGCATAATTATAACTAACGTGAGACTCAAACATATTTAAGTATTTATCACACGGGTTACTCACTCACACGGGACACTTATTACCTAGTGACGTAGTGAGTGTTGTGTGCAACCCGCTTTTCGACAAAAGTGACAATGAGGGTAGTTTTCCTCCTTCGCCGCCCCCGCCAGCGCTGCCCGCGGCCAGCACCCGCTCTAGCAGAGCGCAAGCCTGCAGTACACGTCGGGCTTTGGTCGCGGATACTCCATGATGAGGATCCTCTAAATGGATCGAAACATGTCGAGCAATTATCGACTTAAATTACGTGAGTAACCCGTGTGATAAATATTTAAATTATTACCTACGTAAAATTAGTCAAAGAGTGTGATGGTATACCATATATGTATCTAGTATGGTCACGGTACTAGATATATGATTTACCGCACAATTTGCACTACTTTGGCCGCTACCTACAAAGTATTTGAGACTGCCTACAAGTAGGTACACACGACTTACATCACGCCTTGTAAATCAATGTAAGTTCAATAGAAATGATGTGCTTGGGATGCAGTGTATTTTATATTATTTCTAGGATTAAAGTAAAAAAATACTCACTTAGTAATTAAATCAAAACAAATGCTGCCCCATTCGTAAAGAAATGGTCCCGAACGCCTAATATCATACCATTTGTAAAAAAGTTAGAGTTGTTTCGAAAAAAAGTTAGAGTTGCTTCTAAAAAAAGTTACAGTTGTTTCGAAAAATGAAGGCACGTGAGATATGTGGCCGAGCCTTGTTGAATGCCATCATTTTCCGCACAAACTCTTAACGTTTTTGTGTAATTGTATCTTACCTACATTTAAAGAATACATTTAAATTGAGCCAAGTAAGCTGGCAACGACCCTGGTAATGTCGTTTGTCAAGTGAATCAGATTTTTCAAACGGTTGAGGTTGAGGTGACACAAACGCGACCGCCGCTCGGTCACAGTAAGGTCATTCCAAATTGACGATACATGTGAAGAATAACAGAATATTATATTATAATACGAGTGTAAGGGGGAGGTAGTCTTGCGGGAACATTATTTGACGTGTATTAATGATACCTAGCTTTTCGTTGCAATCATATATGATCAGTGTGACCACTGTTGGATTAGCTACTTCTATAAACTATGATTGCATAATACATACACCCAAAAAGGGGATATCATCATAATAATGGGGGCTGGGATCGGAACCGATTTTTTAGGAAAACCTCGAAATAGCTCAATATTTTAAAATGCTTTACACTCTTTATGTAGTATTCGATATTTTATGTAACTATTAACATCATATTTTTGAATTACTCCATTAACAAAAAAATTATAAACCGAAGAATGAAAAAGAACGGAATTCGAACCGTTCTTTTGTATGGAGAAAAAACCGGTATCCGATCCCTGAATGGGGGTGCATATGTCAGCATTATGCGTAACACTACTGATCTATTTAGACAGATCTTTTGGTCAACGCGACATCTACTTTTACCGGCGCGGCGGAAAAGTTAAGTGACGCCACTGACACCCCCCTTCTTTGACTTACAGTTACATACAATTGGTTGAGATGAATGAGACTGAGACTCAAACATATTAAAATATTATCGAACCGGGTTCCTCGCGTATTTTTATGTCGATGATTGCTCGACATGTTTCGACCCATTAAGAGGGTCCTCGTCCAGAGCACCCTCGGTCAAAGCCCGAGGCGTACTGCGGGCCTGCGCCCTGCTAGAACGGGTACTGGCCGCGGGCGGTGGAGGCGGGGGCGATGTAAGGAAAGATCTACCCTCAGTGTTATTTTTGTCATTAAGGTAAAAAATAGTGACTGTGTGTGCAACCCCACACACAGTCACTACATCACTTGCTAATAAAGGGACGTCTATAGTAAGAGTAAGATTCCTGCGACGTAATACGCAAATCCGTTTTCCAACCCGGTGGCACTGACCAACCACAATCACGATAGTCAGTACCCGTTCTAGCAGGGCGCAGGCCCGCGTCGTACTTTGACCGAGAGTGCTCCAGACGAAGACCCCCTTAATGGGTCGAAACATGTCGAGCAATCGTCGACTCAAATACGTGAGTAAGGTTCGATAATATTTTAATATGAGTCATGTATTTTTTTCAATGGAATATTTCGTATGATACCCCGGTCTCGGAAGCCTCGTAATACCTCGGAAACGAAGCCTAGACAAAGGTAGATTAAAATGCTAGTCATGTCACAAACAACGATCCGAGATAACTATTTATAGCGATGTCGAAGCGTTTGTAATTGGTCAGGTGATTAGTATAGTTTTACAACTAGTTGTGGTGCTAAGTATTGTTTAATATCATTTGTAACGTAACCTTGGTACTTCCTAAGTACTATGTTGGAATAAGGTAATTGTGATGTAGGTTGTTTTGCAAGTGAGCGTAAAGCTTCCTAGTGATTTATTTCAAAATATTTATATGTAATATTTTCCACAGAAATATACTAGCATCTTCTTTTACGACAAGAAACTACCTAGTCTATTATATTTAATTCAACGACTATTGCGGAATCCAAATTTATATTATGTTCGAAGTTGTTACTAGAGTTCATATAGCACTCGTGTTAGCCGTCGTCCTTCGATAAAATATAGCAGAAGAAGAAAAAATTAAATGTAATACGTAGGTATAGGTATGTGCTTCCTGTTAACTGCATACACGTAAGTACCTATATAATATGTGCTCATAATAGGCAAAGCATTTAGATTGATTAAATATACCACGTAGTTAAAGCATGTAATGTAGGTGATGCACTAAAGATAGGAATGTTTATTATACTGAATATGACTAATAAAAAATCCAAGTCAATAGAGTTTTAACTACTTATCGTAGTTTCATGTTCATGTTCATGATCAACGAGGAAACTTGTTTGGTTGCCATACACTTAAGTACTACATTAATGTCCTGTACCTTGTACACTATTTAGACAAGTCAGTCAAAGTTCTTATATCTTGTTGTTGTATTCTGGCCATTTTTTCCGCAACTCGACATCAAACATGCCTATTTTGCGTGGTCCCAACGCCCAGTACTTGTTGGGGACTTCACATTATACCCTCGAATTTCTTCGCACGTGTATGTAGGTTTCCTGACAGTGTTTTCCTTCACCGTAAAGCACTTGTGAATATCAAATGATATTTCGTAGATGCGTTTTTTGAAAAATTCATTGGTACGAGCCCCCGCTCGCCCCCCGATCGATCCCCCGATCGAACTCACGACCGCTGCATAGCAGCCGTGCGTTTTGCCGCTAGGCCACAAGCGCTTACTTCGAGTCTATATTAATTCGCATAATTTATTACGCATACTTCACATTGGCATAGCGTTGTTAAGCATACTATTTAAGTGGCATAAGCATAATTTCGCATAAACGATTACGCATAATGTATTTACGTATAACGTAAAGTATCATAACTAAGCTTAGGACTTTTCATAGCATATCGTGGTTCTAAAATCCTTGAAGCCGCTATGTGTAAAATTTTCGAAGTCAAAGTCAAAGTATATTGTAATATTAAATATAATGATTTATACCTACTGTCACATCCTTACTGAGTTAATATTAATCGAATGTAATTAATTTTAAAATTCGAACTTGATTTCATAAAAAGTGCATACGAAATTAGTTATATCAGAAACCATAAAAAAACTAGACAATTAGGTTCAAGACAAACTAGAAAAAGTCTTAGATCGGAAATAGCGATGAAAATGGCTAAAGCATCATGTTGTTTTTCTGGAAAGTTTCGAATCTTTCGTATAAATTACATGTAACTTCCGAACAAAAAACAAAACTGACGTTTGTCGACTTATGCGACTTAAGATACCCCCGGCTAAAATCGGATGACCGCAATAACTACTGAAATAGTAGTATTTTTTTGCTCACTGGCTGTATTATGCATGACGCCATTTCACCCCGCCCCTCTCGCTAGTATGCAGCAACCGCTCAGCCGCATCAGTCGAGAGCTACGAACGTTTAAAAAAAAGTTTTTTTTTTCGAGAATTTTTGTAGTTTCCATCTTTAACAGGAAGCTATGCACCTTCTTCTCCTTACTTTAGAGTTGAAATGAGATACTAGTCCGATCATAAGCCAAGAAGGTTTTTCAATTGGGTGTCTTGGAAAAAAAATTGTGCAAGTTTGACTTTACGTTTACTCCTAAGCTATTCGGCTGAGTGGCATAAAGTAAATTTATATTGATAGCTTGATTTTTTTATCACGTACATCACACATCTGCAGGTAAAAGTTAGTGATAATAAATTTATGTTTTTTTTTGTAAGGTAACTAAATTTCGTATGCACTTTTTATGAAATCAAGTTCGATTATTACAATTAATTACGTTCGATTTAAATTAACTCAGTAACGATGTGACAGTAGGTATAAATCATTATAATATATTTTATATTACAATATACTTTGACTTTGACTTCGAAAACTTTACACATAGCGGCTCCAAGGATTTTAGAACCACGATATGCTATGAAAAGTCCTAAGCCTAGTGATAATCGTGAAAGTTTAAATCAATATAGTTTCTCACCTGATGCAGTTCCCCCTCGACCGCGGGCCGCAGCAAGTCGTGCAGCGCGCTGCGGCCCGCCCCGCGCATGCCGGCGCACGCGGCGGCCGCCGCGCGGAGCTCGTGCCGCTTGGCCCAAGGCATCGTGAACACGGTCCAGCCGCCCAGAATGTACAACCACGAGTCGTATTTGGATAGGATGCTTTCGAATGCTGAGTAGTCACCGGTTACGAGCTGGAAGGGAATGAGTGATTGAAATATTTGTGTATATAGCAAATTTGGGGGAGGCCTTTTCCGCTTGGGACATGCAAAAATGAAAAAAACACTTAGTATTAAGCATATAATTTGTAAAATTGCATGAAATAAAGGCTACTATTATTACTATTAGCATTGGTTGCCTTCCTATTTTTACCAAAACATCCGAATTTATCTTTCTGTCTCAATTAGCTTTAATATAATGGATACTGAAGTTCATTGTGATAGCAATAATATATAAATTAGGAATTCTTAACCATAACAATACTCTTTAACTACTTTAACTACTACATTGAATATATGTATATTAGAAATAATATAATCAACCTTGATGTGTCTTGATAATTAAAGCAGTTTAAAATTCTTTAAAAATCAATTTGTATTATGAAAGTAATAGTATGTACAAAATTATAAATAGCTAACAATTGCTACATATTTGCTTTTACTTAATAAAAAGACAAGTTAAGATTATTCCCATTTTCTAATACAAAAAACAAACAAACTATAGTGGAAACTGTGATGTATGCATACTGCATGTAGGTTCTCAGACTCTACTACCCTTGACAGGCGTTTATGTTTTCTAACTGTCTATACTTTTCGATGCTCCTTCCTTATGAAATTGGTTGTCAAGACATCTTTTACTAATATTCGTAATATTTCACAGGAACTTAGTCACCTACATTTTGAAATCCTCCCCTATTGAATATTCCCAAGGCACTCACCCTCATTATAAGTTCCAAGTGTGGCTGAGAAGCTACAGTCCGGCTGGTCAGTTTGGAGCGGCACTCGGCCTGCCAGTGCTTCCAGGTTATTGTGAATTCTCCTGTTGATAAACCTCCATATACCTATAAAGTAATCACATTTAGATGTAGGTCATAATATTTTGAAAATGTGTTTTCTCATGATGTTCAAATTGATGACTATTTCTGTCTCATTTAATTTCAACTTAATGAATACTGTGCTAATGTGTGAAGATCACTGTGCTAACAGCAACAACAAACATAAGCTAAACTGTTTTGAGTGTATCATATAAGATAGCTAATTAGATGTACCACTCAGATTCATGATGGACTTGTTTCTGCAACTGTCCAGCAGTGAGACAACTTTAATTAGATGAACAAAAGTGCAATACTTACACTGTAAATTGGCATATTTTTCAAGGAGTTATCAACCAGCTTAAATTCAGTTGTATCTGCAGCCGAATGTAGTCTCAACAGCGCCCGTGCCACATCCACTCTCCCCTGTACAATCATGCCAATAACTGTGTCCCAATACTCAGGGTGTTCTTCTGAGCCCCGCTCACACGCATCCAGCAACTGTGTCGCCATCTGTTCGTGGCACGGGAAGTGGAACCGGACCCATTCCAAAAGAAATGGAAGCACATAATCTCCAGGGACATTATCAACGTAAAGAATCTCACACAAGTGCCACACACACTCTATCGAGTAAAATATTGTTATACAAGTAAGTAGATTGCTCTTCTCAACTCCATCAGACTCTTTGGATGCAGCTTCTTGAAGGTTTTCAATACACACTCGAATGATTGAGCGGTATTGACGGGAATGCTTGAGAAACTCAACATGGTTATCCAAATTTTTACTCGCTTCAGAGGCTTTTTGAAGGGACAGAAATGTGCCGTTAGACTCGTTGACTAGTTTACGTAAAATTGGATGGAAAAGTAATATGTCTTGACGAATGTTTAGAATTCTGTCATCAGCCGTTGCCGGCACACTTTTACTGGTAGTTTGACTTCTTGAAAATATTGAGAACTTATTCCCTCTCCTCCAAGTGCATGCTGCACGTCTTTCGAAACATTTTCCCGGTAAAATCTAAAACGAATACACATAATATTAGGACATCATAAACATAACCTTAACGAAATAACAGGAAGGCACTTACAAATGTTTTAGCACGGTTTATGGATTCAAGTTCACTAGTATTTGCAGGATTTTTTGAATAACTGGAAATATTCATTGTGATTTATATTTATAGATTGTTAATGAAATAAATTTTCAATTTCTTGGTACAATTTACAATCGCGGGACCGTTTCATTTCATTTCACTTTATGACTGCATTTTTTTTTCTGTTTCTTTTTATTCTGTAGTCTATGGTTAGAGAATGTGGTCTATGGGCAGAGTACGAGGGGCCGCACATAGTGTGCCACGAGGGGCCGCACATAGTGTGCCACTAAGAGGGATAGACATAGTCACTTACTACTAAGAAGAAAGTGCCACACAGGCACTTAGTGACGTATTCAACGCATTTGTCTGGCACTTACATTTAGCATCTAATGCACACACACACAAAAAATAGTGGCACAGTGATAAGGACGGACGATTATCGTTCCTTTTCACTTCCACTAGTAAAAAGTTTCATAATACCATCTCTTTCGTTCTTGCTATTATTATAACGTTGTCAAATCCATATTAATCCTACATTCATGGTGTGCCACTAAGAGGGATAGACATAGTCACAGATTACTAAGAAGATACTACGTATAGTGACGTATTCAACGCATTTGTCTGGCACTTAGCCTTAGCATTAAGTGCCACACACACAAAAAATAGTGGCACAGTGATAAGGACGGACTATTATCGTTCCTTTTCAGTTCCAATAGTAAAAAGTTTCATAAAACCATCCCTTTCGTTCTTGCTATTATTATTACGTTGTCAAATCCATATCCATATTCTATATCCATGGCAGAGTATGAGAGTATTACTTTTGACATTTTATTTATAAACCATTCCGTTCCGTTGACAAACGTGTAAGAACGCCTTAACATTATCATTAATTTTAACAATTTACGTTCTATGGCAGGAAATAGTCAATGAGCATCTTCAAAAGAATATAACTTGTTGTCGTGCACAAACGTTATATAAAATGCTAACAAAAGTAGTGTTAAAATAATAGGTTTGATTTATTTGTAAATATTATTTTGATGAGAAATAAACATTCCAAATTAGATTAACAAGACAGATGTATGACCGGAGGACTTGTTGGAGGACATGTTGATTTGGTCACGAATGAAACGATATTTGTCAATTCGTCAAAGTGTAATTGTTTAGACAGGAATTACAAAATTTTATAGTAAAATCTGAATAATATCGTGTTGTGTTACGTGCTAGCCGTATAATGTGTGATTTTTATTTACGGCGATAAGACTGACAAAGGGAAACATTTACTAATCATCAGTGACAATCTTACTTGGTAAGTGTTTTTGGTGTTGCATCGAAATTTTGCCTGTCACTAACTTTCAATGTAGTTATTGGACCGCGGAACGGTTTCTTGCACTGTATTTAATAAACCTTCATCCAGCTATTTGATTTATCTTGTTCCTTACATGAGATTACCTCAACAATATATTTCTTAGAAACTAGTAGTGAGTAACAGTAGTTAGCAGAGTATTCAGGACAGGGTATCCTCGTATGTAGTCGAGAATATTTTCCTGACGTCACTCCTTAGCAGTATTTAGCAGTCTATGTAGTGTGATAATATTGATAAAGTTTATCTGTAAGTGATAGTGCTGTCATGTATGTTTTTCAGTAGACATTATTCAGAGGTGATTGCCAGTTTTCATAATTTAGCTTTGTTTATTGTGATAGTGATTGGGATCATTTTAAAAACCTGTAAGTTTTTAAATACTTTATTTTCTTATCTTTTACTAACTTTACTAATACACTAACAATATTACTAATATTTTCATTACACAGGTCAGTCACTTATTTTCTAGGATGCATGAAAAATATTTTTTGTTTGTTTTATACCGATTAATATGTACAAAAAAACTTAACCACTCAATTTTTATTTATACAATAAGGTATATGCTAATATACACCAATTATGCATTATGAAAAAAAAAAATACTATGAAATATAAATATGGTCCAAGTAACTTTATTAAATATTATTGTGTAACATACATTTCTTATCAAGAACAGCAACCTACCATGAAGGACAATGTTGCAAGTCAGCTGATGCTCCTAAAAACATCTGTCTATAAACTTATGTTCTTGCTTTTGAACCATGAAGAGGTTTGTAGATTTTCGTTCATTAGCAAAACAGGTTTTATATTACTAGTTTTGTTTTTAAACATGAATGAGTGGTTCTTGTCACATACAATTTAATTAACTGGAAATTAATGAAGATGGTGTTAATTTTTTGTTAATAGCATACTGTTTTTAACAACCTTTGAGCTTGAAGAATTTACTGTTGTTACAGTTGTATATAGCACTAGGTGTACAATGTTTTTGCTTGTGAACTTAAAAAATGTTTTTCTTTTTCCTAGAGACAGACCAAGTTTGATTGGTGGTTTGTCTCGATAAACAACTACATACCACATTTCATTAGCCTCGTGAATTAACATGTTCAATGCGGTAGGGGGTCTTTCGACCCCTTACAAAGTATGGTTAATTACAAGTTAAGCTAATTGCCGCAGCTAAGGTGTTAAAGCTGTTTCTATGATGCTCAAAATAAACATAAATAAATGTAGGCATAAGACATCCTTGCCTTTTTTAGTAATTTGGTTAAAGATATTTAAATTTGATTTATGGTAGGTATACTTGTTTGTCTCAATGTGAAAACAAATAGTTTTCTCGGGACTGAAAAAAGGCATTCTTTTTATATTAAAATATAGCCAGTTTAACCACAAGTCTATGAAACAAAACAAATATTATATTTAACTAATGTAAATTTGAACATATTTAGTTAGATGATACCTACATATTTAAAATTGTAAAGTCATCTGTATGCTCGGAACAATAGAACCGATTGTTTACAGGGCATTTACCTAGTCAGTATGACAAATTTCATTCACAATTTTAAACAGCATGAGATTTTCTAATACTGTTATATTTAGACCACCTAATTTATCAATCATCATCACCAGACAGTCTACTTTAATAGTATGCTTCTTTTTTGGATGCTGCAGTCTTCATGTTAGACTGTGGACTTTTAACCCATGGGTTTATCATGAAAAAGGAAATCCTTTTATCTTCCTTTAGTTACATGAATACCAAAAATATGTATGCACACAAAAGTTCAGAGAAAGTTATTGGACAGAGCTCTATTTTGAACTTGCATATCCCATTCTGAAACTGCACATTCAAAACTACTTTACCGATTTAATTTTATCTAATTATACATATATCACAGGCTATTCCGCAGAATACTGATACCCAGTTCACAAATTCGTTTTGTTTTGGCGAAAACTTGATCGCAAAGGAAATTGATAAGGCACGACTTAGCTGATAAGAGCTTGGAGGTGAATAACACGATTTTTGTGTCACACTCGCATTGTTAGCTACATTGGGGTATTGTACGTAAATACGTTACGTACTACTGGTACGAGCGGTACGTTTATATAGATTTTCAAACATGTTTCTAAGACGTAACGCAAAACAACAGTAAACAAAACATACATGGGTCAGTACCGTACCCGGGTCGTATTTCATAAATCTAAACATGTTGACGCGTTGAATATGACTATATTAATGTTAATGGTAACAATAACAAATTTTACATTAATTGTTTCCTAAAAAATGCCGAATAAGTTGCCCAATTCGCGTTTAGGTTCAGACGACCACCGCACCGCAACAGCGAAGAACTGATTTGTCAGTCCAATTAATTGGGGACTCTTTTACGTGGTACCTTTTACTGAAGTAAAAATGAATTAGAAGTTTAAATTGTGCATAAATCTTATTGTGTAATCATATAAATGTAAAACACCCCACATTATGTCTTGTGGAGTCTCTTACTGTTGATCTGATGTTTCCCGGTATCACATCCGCTCTGTCCGAGATTAGGTCCAATCTCATCATGATCAGTCATGGACAACGATCTCCTCTTACGAGAAGAACTTGACCTTTTCTTTTGCTTCAGTCAATATACTTATCTCCCGTGGCATGGTAGTGTTTACGCTAAAGGTAATTTTAATAATTACCAACCAATATTACCACCAGCACTCACGAGGTCGGCTAGTTAGTGGAGCCTTGACCTCCCTTGCCTAATACCTCGCTCTATTGATTTCTCGTATCACACCTATTTTTAGGTAATTCTGATTTGATGGCCTTGCAGTTGTCAGCGGTAACTTAAAAAGTTATCTGTACGGGGAATCCTTGTTTGGTTAGACAAGTTATGAAAATTATAAATATTGGATGTCATATACCTAAGAAAAGCGGGACGAATATCGAGCTTAGTGACATGTCAGAGGAAACACCTATGTCCAGCTGTGGGCTGGTTGATGATGACAAGTTTAATCAATATTAGTAGTATCTAGAAAAGTTATTATAAACAGCGGCTTTTCCAGAGTGTCGGTGTCGACGATCGGCCGTAGTGTTTAAAAACAAACGGAACTCCTAATAATTCCGATACGTCAAGTCAAGAAATATGACGCACCGTCCTGACGCCAGTACAAAGTGCGATCTGATATTTAGTCACTGTTTATTCGCTGTAAAGGATGCGGAAATTGGATTGATATGCCAATTTCATTGTATAATCGATTATTTTGTAAATACGTGCGACAGAATAATACTTTATTACAAATAGCTGCTTAGTGAATATTCCCAAATAAATTTAGCAATATTATGAGATTTGATTTTTGTAATTTTTATAAAGGTGAGGGTTGATTTACTTTGACATACTTTGAAATACATGTGCAATCAAGATTCCAAATTCCACGTAAAAATGTAATCTACAGTACAGCAACTTATACCCACGATTTAATTTACAATAACATTTGCCATTGGTGTCATTGGACCTCCTAGTAGAATATGGGTTAGAATGGGATACCTATACGAATGTACTTGATAAGGTACTATTTGCTCTAAATACCTATGCAAGAAATATTCTAAACCTGACATCACTGGAAACTGTCGATAAAATGAGTCAAAAGTCCCCAATCACACCCTATCACTCTGTTAGACAACTGATAGATTAGGAATTTATTTTAGAACGGATACTCGCTCTCTGATCGAGTTCGCAATGTTTACAGTTCGATAACACATCACGTTAGTCTCATAGGCGAAAGTGATCTAATCTCGTAATACCGACTTAAAAAAACCATACAAGGCTTTCAAAGATATGTCAAAACACAATACCAATGCACCCATCGCTTTCAGCTACATAGATTATAATAGAGATGAATGATACATCGCCGCTATTCGACTACTTACGCAACCTCGTATCTGCAACACTCGCTCGATGGAAAAAACGCTCATATTCAAATTGGAAGAAAGGTGACATTTCCATGAATTGATTGTAGATCCGAGCTTCAGTAAGTATAGCGACGATATGTGAAATAAATCACTGAATCCATAGGGGACTCGGTCGGTTAAGCTGTTCCGAATGCGGCAGTCATCGGTCGTCGACCGCTGCGCTCGCGCAAGCCACCTGTACCGTAACACCTAGGGCTGATGCTGTGGTGTGACGTCAGAACGGCACTCATTGTGAATTTGTCAATTCTGATTTGCGTCTGAATATATACCTACGAATCGGACTTCAATATATATAGCATAGCATAGGCACTTACTTAAATGGGGCCGCTTTGATTTAAGAAAAATTATGTGAAAATAGACTCTGATTTTTAACTTCATAGTTTAGCATGCACTTTACCCAAGTTCCTTTAGTCTTGCTATCAACTTCTATTAGCATTTATAATTAGTACCAAACTAAATAAGTATCCAATTAAAATACATTCTTTCATAATATTTACGATAGCTAGCCTCTGGCATCGCTCAGGGCACGCTGTCTGCCCCATAAGGCTTCCTCCCACTAACCGTGTTAAGTCACCCTCTAAGGCCGGTCTTCACGTGCGAATATCAACATTTCGCTGGGGTTATAGATAAACTTAAATACAAGTCTTTAGTTTCCTGAGAACATTTAAGTAATTTGATGTGAAGTCAACTAAGCTTCAGCACAACGAAAAACAAAATATTATATTGATTTAAATTTTCACGATTACCACTCATATTTAAAGACAAACCGCTGTAACATTAGGGCAATATTTAACTTAAACTTGCTCACTCCATTAAGTCCCGTTTGTCGTTAAAATGTGGACAATAGTAGCATGTATGCTATTGCATGTTTTATGAATCTATTTGTGGGATTTGTGGGTGATCATTGATTGTAGTACCTAAGCAAAAACTCGAGTTTTACTATTTTGGATATTGTCTTCCAAGCGTTCGATTTAACAAACGTTTAACTTAACTTAAGATTGTGTGCATGCTTTTATAATTTAGAGCGACTATTTAAATTACTCTATAGTCCCCTGTGAAGAAACCAAACCATTAATTTAATTATTACCATATTACACTGAACATTAGATTATAAAATGTCTTAAATCTTCTTCATTATCTGTCGGGGACTATAGAATAACACAGATGCCTAATTTCTTAAACATTAACTAGAATTAATCAAGCTTAATACTAACTACATTAATTAAAAAATATGGAATTATATTGGATATTTAGCCCATATTTGTTGCACTCTTATGTATGTTCAAGGTCATTCTCTGAAAGGTTGACTCTAATTGCCACGGCCCTTTTCGTACATTTTGTATGCGACGCAGCAATTAGATCTAAGGAAAACTTTCAGAGAATGACCTTCAGTGTGCACTAAGCCTAATAACCACCTCTGCTTCACTCAGTAAATCCTACTGCTGCCCGGTTCGCCACATTTTGTGCACAAATGAAAAACACTCCTTACATTTTGCTAAATGTGCGTATTTTATCTATATCATTATAGCATGTGTGTGAATAAAAATAGTGGTTTATATAAATGTTTTTAAGGTGTTCATTACATAATAACATATTTAATTGTGATTAATATGCGGCGTCAAGTTTATTTCTATAGTTCTTTGGTCACACCGGTCTGTAATTTGTTGTCTCCTGACAAAAATTTGGTGATAGTTAAGGGCTTTCACGAAAATCACGAAAACTTAACGTCACTCTTCCGAAAGAGTTACGTTAAGTTTTGTTACGAAGTTACCCGTATGACCAACTTTCGTAACACAATGGAAACGGTCGTAATTTAGTTTTTTTTTATGAAAGCATTAATTACGTACAATATTTTTTTAAATTCCTATCTTTTGTTCTGTTGGATATTGTGTGTATGCAATATCCTAGTGTCAATAGTTTTGTATAATAAAAACATACCTATTCAGAAGTTTTGTTTGTCTCATTTAATTCGTCTTGGAAAGCAGGCTGTAGTTTAAATTTAAAATCTATCATAAAACCTACCATTGGAAACCTTTTTACCTTTACGAAATTTGTTGTATATCATGCTCCGGAATCTTGGTGACAACTACATAAATTCAAATCTTTTATTTGTAACATCCGCCGAACCCATTTTTTAAACTCCCTTGGTTACAATATCAAAAGGACCAACAAAACTTGACGTCGGCATGTTGTTATTCTGATATCCAACCCAATAACAAATGATTTGCACGTTGTATATTCAAATTTGTATGAATGTTTATGTTGTCGGCAGAAACCGCGGCACCACGTTACTTCGGCGTTTTTTGAGTTAACAAATAACCGTGAAAAGTAAGTCCAAAGTGGTAAACCCCAAAGTTTATCCATTTAGACATTTTTGCACTTTACCAGCTTCATTTAATGCTATAAAGAATTGGCGTTATACATGTCGTATATGCTATTTATGCTTGAGCGTTATCATAAATAATGTTTATTTTTACACACATTCTGTTTACAAAATTATCTTTTTAATCAGTCAATGTACAATTTATATCTGGGTTTTAAATCGCACTATCTGAATTATTTTTTAAGTACTTTTTACGACATTTTTTTAAATGTTTTTAATGTGTGCACAATTTTCTTTAATTTATTACAATTACATCTATATTCTGTTCCTTTAGCGTTTACCGTCAAGTTCAGTGCCTTGCATTTATAGTCACTCCCATCCAAACTTTATTTTTCATCCGTTGGGTCAGACTGATCTGAAATCAGTATTTGTTACTGGAAGAGTAAATACTGTAAACCTATATGAAATTATAGCTGTATAAAATATATGATTGATATAGGTATTCATTGACAGATCACCATATTCATTATTGTTTCTTAAATTTATTTATAGGTCGTTAATCATAGATGCACTCTATTATTACCTCATATAGATCTTGACGAAAAAGATGGCTCTCACTAAAATACAGGCCGAGCGATTGACGAAGTAGCCGTGACAATTTGATATAATGATTGGCTACTTTAGTTTTCGCAGTTTTTTTTAATATATCTCCGGCATTCAGAGTATTTTTGGATAACGATGGATTTAATCTAACAGGCAATATTATCGCTAAAAAAGTGTCGCTTACACGCAGTGCTTGCTTGAGAAAACATTAATAAAAGTCAAACATTTATGACATTAAAGTACACAATTATGAAAATAAAACTAGTCCAGTATATCTCCTCATATCATACTGTAAGCTATAGATATAGCATTTTTCAGATAGAATTGTATTTGTGGCAACATTAATTAAGATAAAAGATAACACCTGACAGGCATGTCGATACGCACTATAATATTAGGATTGTATTTGCAAAATTCTTTAGTACAGTCGCCATCTGGTATAAAGTGCCCAAAAATATATGAACATACTCTTAACCTCTTAAAGCCATGCAGAGATGGGCAATGCTTTGACATATTATTTACCAAAGGTAACCGCGATTATGAAATGCTCGCATAAAGTCCTAGGTATTGGTATAGGACATCCCTTAAGGTATCAGCTGTCAGCGTATTCCGAACTCACAAAAAAATCGTGATATTAATCGAAACAATAATAATCACATTAATCAATCGACTAAAGATTTAATCGTGATTAAATTAGTCTAACATGCTACGACTAAGATTGATTAATCGTCAAATTTAATCGTTAATCGATTACTTTTAGGTTAATCATAATTGTTAATCGTTAGTCGATTACATTCTGCCCATCACTGAATCCATGACAATAGAGGCTTGCTCAGATTTTTGTGAGCACCCTCGTCTCTCCGATATATCTGATGGCGACTGTACTTATCTATGTGCCTATACTTTAATTTGCTGTACTAAATTCGCTTTGATAAAAAGCCCATATCTGAATAATAATGTCCCTTCAATCAATAGACATAGCACGTCTCAATTTCCGCTATAATTCAACAATTAGGTCCGTCGTTTATCTGCGTCGCTTGCGCAGGTCACTAGCCGCGTAAACTCTTTGTTTACGCACACCCAAAATAGTTTCTTTGTAGCTTTGTGCGGAAGATCGTGGACTTGAATAAATATAACAAGGTTGAATGAGTTAGTCCTGGGGAAATTCAACTCAAACATGTTTTCTTTTTATTTAGTTCCGACGCGCAAAATAAAACAAGCACGCTATTTAAAAATGCTTTCAGATCAAATGAAACGATTATTCGAGTAGGCATAGTAACAAGCACTTTTGAATAGTCTTTTACAACAGCAAGTTCATTAAAATAAACTGCTACTTCCGTTTCTAACCGTACACCGCTGAGCTGAGAAGAACCGGTAAGAAACTCGGCGTACTTATTTTTTCAACGGTCTTATATTTTTTGCCACACTTGTTAATAAAATTATATGACAGTTTTTGAAATAAAAGTGGCCACCTCAATGTGGAATGAAAAAAAAAATCGGGGAGGACAGGGTCCTCACCAATAGCTGAGCAGGCATCTATTCAGATATTTTTGGGAACTATTCAGGAGATCGTAACCATGGCAACGAGTGATATAAAATAAGTGATATATATTATGCGTAAGTTTAAAAATCTTAAAAATGTTGCGCATATATTATAATGTCTGCGCTGTGTTATGAAAAGCGCTATATCCTGCCCACCGTAGCACAATTGAAGAGTATTTGGAGACATTTTTGAGATCCCGTTAGACGTCCATGCATATCATATTGTTGCAGTTTATTTCCCTCGACGGTATCACAAATCGCTACCCCGATATTTCAGGGTTCTCGCCCAGCTATCAGCTTCACCGCCGGGCGAGTATCGCCGTGTCTCTTTTATTTACACAGGAGTGCGTATCTTCTGTTCGTGTTTATAGCCGATAGTTCATAGCTTAGTAGTTCGCGGTGAGACCAGTGCCTAAGTGTCAGTCATGTGGTCATGTCAGTGTGACATTGTTCAAATGTCGAGTTGATTTCTAGAACTGGGGCGGTGAAATATTTTAATCGATGCGGCGGGCGTATTACGATCGGGCTTATCGCGCGTGACTTGACATGATAGGGTACATCATAACTATCATAAGTCACTTTCTGACACCGCATAAGTGTCGTGCGCAACCATAATTCAAGGTGTACAGCCATCACATTATATCGAAGTGGCCAGATGGCTCACAAAGCAGTCTTCTATTGACATATTAGCGTTAGAGTATTCAGATATTTTTGAGCTCCGTAGCAGCTCCGATAGGTACGCGATAGAGAATACACCGTACATAACAATATGAAACAAAGTAGTTTTTTTAAACTGCGATATTTAATTAGAAAAAAATAAGTATTTATTCTCTTAGTGTGGGTGTATTATAATTATGTTTTCACTGTATGTAAATTTTAGAGAAATGAGCCAGGAAATTACCTGATTGGTACATACACTTAGGTGCAAAACTGTCCCAACATTGCGTTGTAGGTACTAGATACTAATTAACACTTTAAGTTCTCCTTATGTTTACATATAAGGCAGGTACTTTTTTAATATGTTTCTATCTTGGCAAGTCGAACGAGCCTCTATTGATATTATGAAATCGTTTGGAAATTTATTTAAGATGCAAGGGAGAATACGTGTCGAAAAGCACTTAAGTACTGTTGCAATTAAGTTTCTAATGCCTTTCCAATATTTCTTTGCAATATATGATGTCAAGGTAAGGATGAAAATAATAGCGCTTGCCAAAAGACAATCACTAGTGTAGAGAGAATAATTATTTATGTTTATAGTTATACGAGTATCATTGCCGAAACCTTGTTGTAAAGTGTTTATTTATTTAAATATAACATATCTAGAATTATTTAAAATAAATAAATAATAATTTAGAATAAAAATATTTTTCTACATAATCGGCCCAACCGTTTTTGAATAACTACGGAACCCTACAATGAGTATGGCCCGACATGCTCTTTGCCATTTTTTATTTAAATCATAAAAAAAAACTTAAAATGCGTGAATTATAATAATTTCCTTTACGGAGAAATTACTTCCTATCAATAAGTACCAGAAATGATTTTCATTGTTTAATTCACTGTCGAAATAATAATTGTTAATTTGTATGCTTCTAGAGCATTCGTCGTCTCGTTTGATTCGCGTATCAGTGATAAGATAGCTTGATGCCAAAACAAAGAATACGCAATCGGTCACAGCACGTTCGGAGACAGCCAAACAACCGACCTCGAAAAAGGTCGATTAATACCTATGCTTTACAGGATAATAGCCTGACCTGGGAAGCGATATGCCTGGCATGTTTGTGACTATAGCGTATAGGTGTCGCACCAAGGAAAAGTCCGTGATAGCATTAAAACGTCATGTGTGAAGGTGACACCGTTATGTATAATTATATTCCATCACCTATCTTATTAGATATTCTGTGTAGATGCTGAAATACAGTACCGGCCAATAATATATCACATTCGTGACTTTGTATGAGAGTATAGAGTAAGCGGCACATGTTCGCATGTAGATATCATATATTATTATTTTGGTACTTTTGCACAGATTAATGATGAATATTGCAATTAAGTATTGTGGGTTACAATAGGAGATACAGCAGATTGATAAAAAAGTTTTAGTAGATAAAGTGAATTTTACTACGAAGTCCATGCCTAACACAAAAAATCTTCACGAAAAAACCAAGTTTTCTCGTCGTAGCACAAAGAGCTATTCCTAGACTGTCTATAGTCGGTGGAAAGTGTGGAAACCATTTTCAAATATAAAAAAAGATTTACTGTATAAAAACCTGAATGTGATATATTATTGGCCGGTACTGTAATAGGACTCATTAAATTCCCAACCGAACAACAACACGAGCGATTTTCAATTTTAGCTTGAGAGCGACAGTAGCCAACCAAAAATTACAGTCGCCATCAGATATATCATAGCGTCCGGAGCGTTCAAAAATATCTGAACACGCCTTTATTGTCACAGCGATTGAGGCGTAATCAGATATTTTAAACGCTCCAGACGCTACGATATATCCGCTATGCTATTCTCTTATTCACACATTCGACGCTGCGTTCGTCAACGAGCTCGACGACGAGACAGCCTTCACTTCGACGTAGAGCGCAGCGCTGCGAAAAACGGTATTCACTAACGTAGAACAGCTCGTCGTCGAACTGTAGGCGGTAACTCTCGACGCAGTGTAGTTCCAGCTCACGCCGCATTCGTCGCCGGGCGCTAGTGTCGTTTAAAGTGCATTAGTGAATACCATTTTTAGGCTCGACGCTACCGTAGCGCTGACACAGCGCTGTTAGCAAGGCGGTTTCCTTAGTGAATAACACTGCTGGTAGCGACTGTACAAATATATGTGAAAATTTGAATATTTATAATTGAAATCGCAACGAGACTTACAATCTCAAATTAAACCATTATCAATATCGTCATTGTCCCCGCAATACATAATAATATTATGTATGGACATAATTAGCATGTCACGGCACGATTTTTAATATTGGCAATTGCAGTGACCGGCATTGGTTTTATCCCATTACTGTTACAAGTAATGTTTGAAACTTATATGCAAAGGGTAGAACAGGTCATCATAAGTATCATACATAACACTGCCTTCCACGACTTGGCACCTGAACATATGTAACAAATATATTTCATACTCGTAAAAGTGTGTTTATCATTTGATAAAACAATATAAGTAGGTTAATCTTTTAAATACCCGAATATAAGCTCCACTTTGTCTATGAGTTTAGAACATCGTATAATTAGATATTTAAAACCCGTTACATTAAGTCCACTATTAGTGTGTATTTTCCTAATGCAAAGAGAACTGATTATTCTATGCGGACCCTTGATCTAACAAGATTATGTACATTTATTATTATTTTATATTGGAGCCTAACCTACATTCCATAAATTCCATTGACGAGGTGATTTGACTATTATAATCTAGCTTTTCATTATGTAGACCTACAGAACCTAAAAGAGTTGATAAATATTTCTTTGTAGCCGTTTTAATTAATTAAAAAACCTCTTGAACACAATAAAAAGTAAGACTATAAATTGTATACATTTTTGACCCTGACTACACAGCGAAGCGATGCGATGCCGCGATGTCATTTGTCGAGGCGGAAGGAAGGAAGTCACTACGTTATTTTTAATTCCTACAAAGCTAACTCACCTTGAATATCGGAGTATAAAATCATTATCCTTAAGTAGTTTTATCGATGAGCATGAACGATATCGTATAAATACATAGAACCATACCGTGTGGTATGTACTTCATTTTAATGAAACTATGTATTGCTGACGTAGATTATCTTGTAGGTATCTTGCATTAATTGCTCTTGGCGGGCGAAATGATTAAACCACGACTGAGGTTTTTGAAATAATTGAGAAATACGAGACATTGCTGTACTGTTCACACTCCTGTGTCGCGCATGGGGGTATGAATAGATCAGCTATAAAATGCTAATTTTAACTTAAGATTACTGGCTGTATTTGTGTTAGTACGATTAGTCTTTATTTCCCCTTTCGGCTGGATCCGGATGGAAAAATATTCCCGTTTCCCATGTAGTTTCTCCGATCCTCCGGGTTTTTCCATTTTGTTTATAGAGCTAGGCTTAGCACAAGATAGGTGCGACAGTATGTCGCCGCGTGTTAGACTTCCCGTCTTTTACTAATTGTGTTAATAAAATATGGACGGATTCTATCTCGCGGCGACATACTGTCGCACTAATCACGTGTCTACTACGGAGCTGCGTATTTATTTAAGCATCGCATTTAGCTATCCAATTAGACTTCTACAGGGTGGGAATGAGTATGCCGACAGACTTTACCAATGCATTTTTGATGTCAAAAGAAGTAAAAAATATTATGAGACATATGTCATTTACAGATAAAAGAAAAATATTTTTTAAAATTCATTTTTGTGATTTTTTGAATTTTTTATACATGACCAGTAATAAATTGTAGGGAAAGAATTTTTTTTCAATTTTTTTTTTTTTAGTTGAACATTTTTCTGATCCTTTTTTGTCATTTTCTCTAACTTTCGTCAGTGAGTATGTCAAGATGAAAACTATTAGTGTAAGAATTTTAATCGTGCAGTCATTTATTAGTGTAAAATATTTTTTTGAAAAACATGCCATTATCTTTTAAACTAAGCCGAATTCAAAAACGTTCATATGACATTATAGTCTCAAAATGTGGTCAGGAATTCATCTTTCAAGTTTGTCGGGTTACTCACTAACCACCCTGTATAATACTATTGGGAACATTATTTGAATATTTAAATCTGTATTGCAGATGCCCCGGGGACGGGACGATATGCAAGTAAACGTGGCGGGCCTAAGGAGAAATATTAAAAACCTCGCGCACAACTATTCCGATGCCCAGGTAAGAAGGAAAGCTAAACCTTTACGAACATTGAAAGAAAACTTAACATTTCTTTAATGGGGTTGGATTGTTGGCTTCCCAAACAAAAACAAAACCATACAACTAATTGAGGTCCACTACTACAACTATGGTCCACAAGTTCAACTCGTTACTAAGCATCAATGGAAATATTTTAATTTCGTTTTATCTAAGTTTTTTAATCATTAATGAGGAGATTTTGTGTAACAACTGCGTCAATAATATAATAATTACACTAAATCGAAGATATTTGACTTAGTTTTGGACCATAGTTGGGAGCTTTTGGACTATAGTTGGGTAGTTTTACGGTAGGGCTTATAAGCCATTAGTGTCTTCAGATAATTAAACAATCAATAAGTACATAAAAAATCAAAGTAAAATTTTTTTTCTTAATATTGAAACATAAAAAGAACAAAATCTGTTTGAGTGCTTTTTTTGGATGAGGGGACAGAATAACAACATAAAAAAGTGATCGCACTTTTTTATGTTGTTATTCTGTCACAACACCCAGGGGACAACAGTGTGATAGTTTGCTAGGGGAAAGTGTCCTACATTGTCTACTATCATGATTAGTGGGTGACCCAACTTGGAAGGGCCCCATAACTGTCAAAAAATTCAAAGTTTTGTCAATTTTAATGCCATTAAACTGTGAATTTAAGGGTGACCCAGGAGAACGTAACCATGGCAACGAGTGACATAAAAAAAGTGATTGACCCATGAATTATATTTGTTTTCTTTCATATACCACAAAATTGGAAAGGATATGAGAACCCATTTACTTTCACAAAATCTACTAGTACCTATAGTTATTTATGATACAAGTATTGAAACTGGGCTTCTTCTGTAGAGGTGTTGGTGGTCTTAATACAGTTACTTCGTTAGTGTTTTAAATCGACATCGCGAGACGAATTAATAAAAAAGCCAAAATAAAACACGAATATTATACAATATTTTACAATGCGCTATGCGAGGATAAAAAGATAATCTCAACAATACCAACTAACTAGACTGTGCAAAAAAGCTCTATGACTTAATTTGCAGGGGATCAAAAAAAGTGTCACCATCTGTGCATTAATTTGCCCTTTCAAACCTTCACTTTCTGACCATAAGTACAGTACCGGTCAAAAGTTTAAGTTCACTCCATGATTTCGACACAAAATAGGCTTTATGGTGATTTTTTTTTTCAGTGTTAACAGCAAAATATTTCTTCTACTTATATCTTGCTGATTCAAGAGCTATTTAATATTAATTTCTCTTAAAATCTGAACAATTTTATACATCGCATCGGATAATAATTCGTAGGCAAGTGAAATTGTAATTTTTTAATGGTCATTAGTATGAACATTGCGTGGGCATGATTGCCAAAAGCCGCCACAGCTGCTTCAGGTGTCCGAGCTGTTCGAAAGTAACGGTTAATTAAAAAGGAATAGCTCAATAATTAGTAATATATTAGTTGAAAACTAGTGTCGACTTAAATGCTGGAAAAATTATAGTCCAAAAAGTCGAATTTGTATCAAAATCGCGGTACGAACTTAAATTTTTGACCGGTCCTGTACCTATTGTAAAGTATTTGATCCCATTCTTCAGGTAAAAGTGCGCGAAGCAACATCAAACGACCCATGGGGCCCCTCAAGCACGCTGATGGCGGAGATCGCCGATCTCACCTACAATGTCATGGCTTTCACCGAGATCATGCAGATGATATGGAAGAGGCTCAACGACCACGGCAAGAATTGGAGACACGTCTACAAGGTCTGTAGTTTGTCTAGCTTATTGTACATTCAACCAATTGGATCTCGCTTAGAACAATCTCTCACTACTTGATAGTAGTGAGAGATTTCTTACCGTTTGATTTATATCGTGATTTCGAAATAGTGGCTTAGGGTCCAATTGGTTGCAGTCAATTATAATTATCACGGAATTGTGTTAATTAACTGCTTGTAAACAGCTTGTAAAAGTAATGACATTAACCGCAGTGTTGCCAACATGACGTCGGGATCGGCGTTTTGTTTTTTCTATGATCTTTGAAAATGAAATAACGTTAGACTGCAAAAGCAGCATAAACTGCAGTGTAATATCCCGACAACGAGCGGAGTAAAATTAATCACTACACGCGACAAGTTTCGGAGAGCCTAGGATGCTTAGCCAAGTTGCCAATCGCTAGCGCTTGGTAGCGTATCGTAGTTTTCCCTCTCTGTTACTCTTTCATATTAGTGCGACAAAGACAGTTAGCTGCCTTTCGTTTACGATTGACGATTAAGCGCTAGCGATTGGCAACTCGGCTAAGCACCTAGGTCTCCATTATCAAGCACTGAGCCCGCGTTCACGCCAAGCGTATCACAAGCGCGGCGCTTATATTTACATTTATTGTTAAAGTACATCTTCAAGACCATCTTTGTAAAAAAAGCGTCTTTGGCAGGGCTCCTTTTTGATAGATCAAATTGTTGATGTGTATTAATGCATTGTACATTTAAAAATATATGTATTTTTATGTTTAAGGCGCTGGTGTTAATGGAGTATCTTATAAAGACTGGCAGCGAGAAGGTGGCGATGCAGTGCAAAGAAAACATATTCGCTATACATACGTTGAAGGATTTTCAATATATGGAGGAGTGGAAGGATCAGGGTAAGTTTCAATGACTATAATTATGATAGTATCAAGTGTATGATGATGGGAAATAATTCATGCACCCATTCTTAGGCTATATCTTAGCCCAGGGGGTACCACGATCTACTTAATGTGATTTAGTTTAATCTGAATCGCGATGTGTGAGGTGAGTGAGTTCCATATAATAACTGTCAAAAACTGACAAGCAGAAACTAAACTGAATCGCGTTTATGGTAACCCCCAGGCCTAAAATTTGGCGCATATTATATCTGTTGTCATTCCAAAGCAAATTCTCGAAACTTCGAGAATTTGTCTCTGACTCTTCGAATGTAGGATCGCTTGTAACTTGTAATACAAGCTGAAGTCCTTTTCTGATTAATAGCGATAAAAAGAGACTTCGACTTGTATGGCTAACTACAAGCTTTTGATAAACGGGCCCCTTGTCGTAATAGTGTTTGCCACAAATGATTTTCATAGCTAATGGCTTTAATTTTTATAGTCATTTTATGATAAAGTATGAAATGGTATACAAATCAATTTCCGACAGTACTATTTGGACATATTTATGCTCCCGGCTATAATAATTTGTTAAATCTTTTAATGCTATTGTTGACAAGTTGTTTTTATACGGAATGGTATATCCGATTAACAGTCGGTTCTATCAAACACTCAAAAATAAATCCGAAACAAATCTACCGCTAAGCTCCGAAACATATCTCTGCCATTAGTCACCTATATCTGATTTCAACAAATTACGTGCGCACATGGCAAAGGCTTTCAAAATCAAAACAGACTTATGTTCATACCAATTCTTGAAACTATATGTCCTTTTGTTTCAGTATCTCCTTAATCGCGTCCAGCGAAACTGCTAGTTATCACTAGATAGTGTTACGAAGCATATTAACATTAGAATCGTGGCCTTGCGCAGCACTTTTCACTCAATATATGCTGTTGATAACAAGTATGATTCATACAGTGTCATGGTGGTGTTTTTTAATTAATAATTAATTTTATCATTATCACCATTACATCGATAAAAGTATTTACACAAATACTGGCTCAATGTCACTTTAAAAACATTTTATTATTGTAAAATAATGTTCTACCAAAGCATAATGAAAAGGCACAAATATAAAATTAACCTAATAATTAACGATAATAACTTATAAATCTGGTAATTTCCGGCTATTAATTGTGAGGCTTTTTAGTTAAAAGTATTATTTTGTCGTATACCATAAGGTCGGTACTGGCTTGTACCTATAATATGTACCTACAAATTACCTGTCTTAAGGGCTTGTGTCACCATGCCCAAATAAAATATATTTGGGAAAAGGATAGTGATAATTATATTTGACGGATATATTTATCAGGGGATTGTATACTTAAACGGCTTAACTTAAGCGCCCTTAACTTAAACTTAATTATAGTAAGCGGTAGTGATTCAGTGTTTACATTTTAATACACCCCTTAAGGAGCATGCCATAGGCTGTCCCGTACAAATGCGAGTATATTCCGTATAGTATATATTTTTTAGTACAGATGGTGTCTTTTTTAGGCGCTAGTGCGAGAAGTGTCTCATTTTACGTCAGGTCCAAGACTTCGGAGGGCCATCTGTACTAAAAAACGTCGTACGAGACACGTGCAAAAAGGAAATTCGTAACTCCTGTCGATTTAAAACACTCCCTCCACTCATTTCATGTTTTACGCACTTGTGTCTATTTAAATTCTTGACTCCTGTGGTCACGAAAGAAAACTTCAATAAACCCACAATATTGAAAAACCGTGTTCGTACGGGACATCGGTGGACTTTCGTGGAATACATCTTAAACAATTTATCTCTCACTCCAGGTCTAAACGTGCGCGAGAAAGCGAAACAGCTAGTGAACCTTCTAAAAGACGACGAGAAATTAAAGAACGAGCGCGCACGCGCGTTGAAAGCCAAGCAGCGGTTAGCGCAGAGCGCGACCGCCTTCGGCAGCGATGGCGCGCTCGACACGCCTTCCAGTCCGCAGTACCCGCCTGCTGAAAATGTAACGAAACTTTCTTTATTTCCAACCGACTTCAAAAACTGAGGAGGTTCTCAATTCGACTGTATGTTTTTTTTTATGTTTGTCACCTCACACATTCCGACTCGTAACGTTCCTTAGCCACTTAACTACTTTTGGTAACTGTGGTTACCAGCTGTCACTTTTATTTTACATAGAAATAAAGCTCAGTCAAAATTTCAAAGCAAATGGAAGTAAACAAGGAACCTTTATAGTTTCGCCATGTCCGTTTTTCAACGGCATAGCTCAGTGGCCGTTAGATGTAACGGAGTTTTGCTTCCGCTTCTGTTTCTGCGGAACTTCCGTTTTGTTTTACACATCCGCTTCTGTTCTGGATCTGTTATTTTAAAACAGAAGTTATAGCGGATGTCGGAGCCTAGAGCGACGGGTGGAGATGAACGGCGTACATCCAAAACCAACAGGTTTACGTGTCACCTGTGTACCTATTATACCTGTCATTCGTTAATTTCTCCGCTTGCCACCTCTCTACCTACCCTCCGCTTCTGGTTCCGGATCTCTTTTCGGTTCCGCTTCCGCTTATGCTTCCGTTAAACTAAATTAAAAACTTCTGCTTCCGCTTCCGTTAAAATACATCCCTGGTTAGTATTAGAAATCTTTCAAAAAAATGCCGTAGGCGTAGGTCAATTCCACACAAAAAGAAAAAAGCTCCCATTTCGTCTTAAATTCTCAACTGACAGTTACTCTTTTTTTTCAGTTGAACAGCGAATCAGCAGAATGGCACGGTCGCGACGCGGAGCTAGCGCGGCCTCTAACCGCGGGAGAAGAGGAACTACAATTGCAATTGGCTTTAGCCATGTCGCGGGAGGAAGCAGAGCGGGAGGAGAGGCGGCGGCGATCAGACGACGTGCGGTTACAACTCGCCATCAGCCAATCGCAGCATGATTTGCAGTGAGGATACTTTATTTATCTAACAGGCGATTCCGCGATAAAAACTATCCTATGTCCTTTGGGTGTGAAACTATCTACAAAAATTTCTTCAAAATTGGTCCAGCGGTTTACGTGAAGAGGTAACAGACATACAGAGTTACTTTTGAATGCTTTTGATGGATTAGTATATGGATGCCGTTTTGCAATAATGCGTCAACCCACGTTCATTTTGCAATAAAATGTCTACTTTAATTAGTAATTTATTGAATTGACTTTTAATTAACAACTTAATGTTGACACGTTATTGCTAAACATCATTCCTATATGGGACGGGTGCAACGCTGTACTATACTTGCGCAAAAAGTTATCTAGCAACTGAAAGCATTATGCTTTTGACTTATCTAGCGCTGACTATATGTAACAGATATAGTGTTATGCTATCAGTAGTCAGATCGTTTTGGGGCAAGTAGCGGCGGCCGCGATAGAAAAACTACAAGTGTAGTTGGCTTTAGCCATGTCGCGGGAGGAAGCGGAGCGGGAGGAGAGGCGGCGGCGATCAGACGACGTGCGGTTACAACTCGCCATCAGCCAATCGCAGCATGATCTGCAGTGAGGATTCTTTATATATCTAACAGACGATTTCGCGATAAATCTTTCCTATATCCTTTGGGTGACAAACTATCTCCGTACCAAATTTCTTCAAAATTGGTCCAGCGGTTTACGTGAAGAGGTAACAGACTGAGTTACTTTTGCATTGGATGGATTAGTATGTATGGGACAACGCTGTACTATACTTGCGCGAAAAGTTATCTAGCAAAAAGCATTTTGCTTTTGACTTACCTAGTTCTGACTACATGTAACAGATATAGTGTTATGCTATCAGTCGCCAGATAGTTTTGGGGTAAGTAGCGACGGGCCGCGGGATAGCAACTACAATTGAAGGGTCCACGGAAAGAACATGCCTAGTTAATTCAAATTACAGAAGGAAAACTTACAGAAAGTAATACTTTTAACAGAATAAGGTGTGAATTAGCCCTGATTTTTTTAGGCTATGGACATGTTTTTTCCGTGGACACTTCAATTGCAGTTGGCATTAGCCATATTTTTTATCGTGGGAGGAGACGCCGGAGCATAATCGGCGGTGAGGGAACTTACTTCGTAGGACCCGTATAAGCACCCCATCGTAAGTGTTTGTGTAAAAATACGAAATGTTCAAATTTTTACATCTTGCTTTGGTCAGTACGTAAGATTCGGCCAAGGCTGCCGTAAAGTCTTACCCCCTTATTAATAAACGTCTGCTAACTTAACAAGCCGCTAATATTGTTTGTCCCTTTTGCTCTTATTGACACATTGTTGAGACTGAAAGGGACAAACAATTATTAGCGGCTTGCACAAACAATTATTTATTTATTTATTTATTTATTTATTTAAGTTAGCAGACGTTTATGAATAAGGGGGTTAGGTCCCAGGAAATGTTGTGGACTATTAATAGTGACAAATAATTTGTTGAAATGTATGACCAACATACGGGATTCTGCGCATATATAAATTTAATAACTGAAATAGATGTTGATTTATTTGTTAGGTCCTCGTAAGGAGCCGAATGTACATTACAATGCACACTCCACTTCAATGAAATTTGAACGTTTCATAAACTCGATAAAGTCGTTTTTCCTTTGTTTGATTGATTTTACATACAAACGAAATTCGGCACTGTTCCTTGCACAGCAAAGTTCTAAATATGATTTGAAGAAATTAGTATGGTGGGCCTGACGAGGTTAAAGTAACTTGTGACCAACGGCCTAGCATATTCATATTTCAAGATCTAGTTTGACCGACGCTGGAGATAAATAATCAGGCCAAAATACTTTTAAGTCAATAAATTAGATACTCGATTTCCTTACGATGTTTTGAACTTGACCGAAGAGAAACTCCCCAGTATATCCTTTCCTCCGGCTTATAAACCACACACTTAACATTTAATTACCTTTTCCCTAACTCCTTTTCCTCAGGCCATATTTGTACCCCAAGCTACACGACCTAGACGTCCTAGAACAGTACTGGATCTACAACTGCACTGGATGCCATCATTCTCTACCGTTAGTCTGTAATTCCCCATTCGTAATAGAGTGTATAAATATTCGTGTATTTTATACTATTTTATGTCTAAAGTTGCGTTATCTCAAAAATGGATATCAAAATTGACCAAAACATGTATGTTTGAATGATTTTATTTGTCTACAGGTCTTTATTCCAAATTGGGTAAATAAGAAAGAACCTAAATCGCCAAATTCCCTCTCGTAGCTTAGCTCTCTTCATAGCCAAATCTGACAATTTACTACCCCTACCCATTGCAGAAAATTGTACAGCGAACATGAATCTTGGGCAAAGCTAAATGTGTCTTTATACACAATATATTTCGCTCCATAAAATACGCTTTATTATTCGTCTATTTTTTGGGCAGATAGTGTAATACTGTGATTAAATAACTGCGTTCAAGATTCATGTACGTCTACTCGGAGTCTTTATCTTTGGTAATATTCTAGTGTTCATTGGAAGCATTTTACCACAATTAGGCACTGGTCTCACCGCGAGCTACGAAGCTATGAACCATCGGCTATATCGGCTATCTATAATAAAGATACACACTTCCATGTAAATAAAAGAGACACGGCGATACTCGCCCAGCTATCAGCTATCACCGCCGGGCGAGTACCGCCGTGTCTCTTTTATTTACATGGGAGTGCGTATCTTTTGTTCGTGTTTATAGCCCATAGTTCATAGCTCAGTAGAATATTGATAAATATAAAATGGCTTTGTCTTGAGTTTTTATTGCTTCCTTGAACCGTATAAATCTGAAGAAAAGACTTAGAAATATAAAATGCCTATCCTACCATAATCATTTTATAGTAACATGTATTTAACTCTGGATATTTGTGTGCGTGGTTGAATGAATAACCTAAATCATCTTCGTAGATTTTCAATTCATACTTCATAGTTCCTCGATCTATACTCCATGTATCAACATACTTCATATTTTAATGTGTGTGGCTATTTTAGAAAAAGATATACCTAATTGACAGTTGTCTATAAGGCATTAGCGCCTTTTGACAGTCAAGGGTACCTACCCTTTTTCTTGGTAACATCTTAGCCTGCTTGTCTTCAATCTATTAGAAAATGCTAGTTTATCAAAAGTTGTATCAGATCTTCATCACTATTAGACATTCATTATCTATTCGTGTGTATTTGACGCTGATCAAAAATGCTTCTAACAGTTCTAACTTTCGTAGCGTTGGTCGCGTCTGTCTCGGGATGATTCATCTCCCGTTTTGTATTTAACAAACGGCGGGTCCACACTGAATTATCTAGAAGAAACTGTCGCGCGAAGCAGCTTGCCTCGTACAAATAAACCCACACATGATCTCAATTTCTTTGAGAACTACCTTTATAAACCTATTCTACCTTTATAAACCTATTCAATTTCCTCGCTGCTAATTCAGTGTAAACCCGCCTATTTACAATGAACCTTCTATCAATCGTAATATGTCTGGTCTTCCAGGACGCCCGGTGCCGAGAGAAAACCGGAGCCAACCCAGCAGTCCCATTTATTGGACCTGTTGGACGTGAACCTCGGCTCGCCCGCCGCGCCGGTCGCGGCCGCAGATCCGTGGGGTATCGCGTCACCACAACAAAAACAGGTACATTTCTACAGTACATTGTCATCTTTGATTTAGGTATTTAATTTCATGTTATGAAATGTTTCATAGTAATAAATACCTGAAGTGGCAATAATATAATAATCTTAGGTAAGCTGTAGATGGTTTCTGTGAGGAGTTGAACGACAATGCTGTCAATTTCATAACAAAATTATTTTTGAGTGGAATTACTATTATATTTAATTTTATTTAGAGTTACTATTATATTCTATTTTATTAATAAAAGAATAACTACGATTAAAAATATGAGGAATACTTTTTACTCTAATCAATAAGTTCCTAATACTAGATAGACATCCATCATATTCTTAAATTACGTTTGATAGGATAGTTAATTTAGGAAACTAGAATCGTAGAGTAATATATATTCTGATCTCTTATAATCAGCCTGACGACTTGGATTTCGGCATATTTTGTGATGCCATGGTAAGGGATGGAGTGTTGTATTGGCTAGAAATTAGTTGGCTATATACGTGTTATTTTTAAGTAGTCAGTTTTATGGCACGATGTTTGTGGCACATTTATCAATAACTTTTACAAAAAGATGCGTGTTTCGCACTGGAGCTAGAGTTAACACATCAGTCACATCACATACATGTATTTGCAACTAGATTATACGACTCGAGTCTAAATCCCAAAGCGGTTCGGATAGAAGGCCGTTGAAAGTAAATATGGTGGTTCCAGATTGCAAAT
>JALPQI010030594.1:115000-218640 GCA_025490895.1 Thaumatotibia leucotreta | reverse complement strand
ACAGGCGATTCCGCGATAAAAACTATCCTATGTCCTTTGGGTGTGAAACTATCTACAAAAATTTCTTCAAAATTGGTCCAGCGGTTTACGTGAAGAGGTAACAGACATACAGAGTTACTTTTGAATGCTTTTGATGGATTAGTATATGGATGCCGTTTTGCAATAATGCGTCAACCCACGTTCATTTTGCAATAAAATGTCTACTTTAATTAGTAATTTATTGAATTGACTTTTAATTAACAACTTAATGTTGACACGTTATTGCTAAACATCATTCCTATATGGGACGGGTGCAACGCTGTACTATACTTGCGCAAAAAGTTATCTAGCAACTGAAAGCATTATGCTTTTGACTTATCTAGCGCTGACTATATGTAACAGATATAGTGTTATGCTATCAGTAGTCAGATCGTTTTGGGGCAAGTAGCGGCGGCCGCGATAGAAAAACTACAAGTGTAGTTGGCTTTAGCCATGTCGCGGGAGGAAGCGGAGCGGGAGGAGAGGCGGCGGCGATCAGACGACGTGCGGTTACAACTCGCCATCAGCCAATCGCAGCATGATCTGCAGTGAGGATTCTTTATATATCTAACAGACGATTTCGCGATAAATCTTTCCTATATCCTTTGGGTGACAAACTATCTCCGTACCAAATTTCTTCAAAATTGGTCCAGCGGTTTACGTGAAGAGGTAACAGACTGAGTTACTTTTGCATTGGATGGATTAGTATGTATGGGACAACGCTGTACTATACTTGCGCGAAAAGTTATCTAGCAAAAAGCATTTTGCTTTTGACTTACCTAGTTCTGACTACATGTAACAGATATAGTGTTATGCTATCAGTCGCCAGATAGTTTTGGGGTAAGTAGCGACGGGCCGCGGGATAGCAACTACAATTGAAGGGTCCACGGAAAGAACATGCCTAGTTAATTCAAATTACAGAAGGAAAACTTACAGAAAGTAATACTTTTAACAGAATAAGGTGTGAATTAGCCCTGATTTTTTTAGGCTATGGACATGTTTTTTCCGTGGACACTTCAATTGCAGTTGGCATTAGCCATATTTTTATCGTGGGAGGAGACGCCGGAGCATAATCGGCGGTGAGGGAACTTACTTCGTAGGACCCGTATAAGCACCCCATCGTAAGTGTTTGTGTAAAAATACGAAATGTTCAAATTTTTACATCTTGCTTTGGTCAGTACGTAAGATTCGGCCAAGGCTGCCGTAAAGTCTTACCCCCTTATTAATAAACGTCTGCTAACTTAACAAGCCGCTAATATTGTTTGTCCCTTTTGCTCTTATTGACACATTGTTGAGACTGAAAGGGACAAACAATTATTAGCGGCTTGCACAAACAATTATTTATTTATTTATTTATTTATTTATTTAAGTTAGCAGACGTTTATGAATAAGGGGGTTAGGTCCCAGGAAATGTTGTGGACTATTAATAGTGACAAATAATTTGTTGAAATGTATGACCAACATACGGGATTCTGCGCATATATAAATTTAATAACTGAAATAGATGTTGATTTATTTGTTAGGTCCTCGTAAGGCCGAATGTACATTACAATGCACACTCCACTTCAATGAAATTTGAACGTTTCATAAACTCGATAAAGTCGTTTTTCCTTTGTTTGATTGATTTTACATACAAACGAAATTCGGCACTGTTCCTTGCACAGCAAAGTTCTAAATATGATTTGAAGAAATTAGTATGGTGGGCCTGACGAGGTTAAAGTAACTTGTGACCAACGGCCTAGCATATTCATATTTCAAGATCTAGTTTGACCGACGCTGGAGATAAATAATCAGGCCAAAATACTTTTAAGTCAATAAATTAGATACTCGATTTCCTTACGATGTTTTGAACTTGACCGAAGAGAAACTCCCCAGTATATCCTTTCCTCCGGCTTATAAACCACACACTTAACATTTAATTACCTTTTCCCTAACTCCTTTTCCTCAGGCCATATTTGTACCCCAAGCTACACGACCTAGACGTCCTAGAACAGTACTGGATCTACAACTGCACTGGATGCCATCATTCTCTACCGTTAGTCTGTAATTCCCCATTCGTAATAGAGTGTATAAATATTCGTGTATTTTATACTATTTTATGTCTAAAGTTGCGTTATCTCAAAAATGGATATCAAAATTGACCAAAACATGTATGTTTGAATGATTTTATTTGTCTACAGGTCTTTATTCCAAATTGGGTAAATAAGAAAGAACCTAAATCGCCAAATTCCCTCTCGTAGCTTAGCTCTCTTCATAGCCAAATCTGACAATTTACTACCCTACCCATTGCAGAAAATTGTACAGCGAACATGAATCTTGGGCAAAGCTAAATGTGTCTTTATACACAATATATTTCGCTCCATAAAATACGCTTTATTATTCGTCTATTTTTTGGGCAGATAGTGTAATACTGTGATTAAATAACTGCGTTCAAGATTCATGTACGTCTACTCGGAGTCTTTATCTTTGGTAATATTCTAGTGTTCATTGGAAGCATTTTACCACAATTAGGCACTGGTCTCACCGCGAGCTACGAAGCTATGAACCATCGGCTATATCGGCTATCTATAATAAAGATACACACTTCCATGTAAATAAAAGAGACACGGCGATACTCGCCCAGCTATCAGCTATCACCGCCGGGCGAGTACCGCCGTGTCTCTTTTATTTACATGGGAGTGCGTATCTTTTGTTCGTGTTTATAGCCCATAGTTCATAGCTCAGTAGAATATTGATAAATATAAAATGGCTTTGTCTTGAGTTTTTATTGCTTCCTTGAACCGTATAAATCTGAAGAAAAGACTTAGAAATATAAAATGCCTATCCTACCATAATCATTTTATAGTAACATGTATTTAACTCTGGATATTTGTGTGCGTGGTTGAATGAATAACCTAAATCATCTTCGTAGATTTTCAATTCATACTTCATAGTTCCTCGATCTATACTCCATGTATCAACATACTTCATATTTTAATGTGTGTGGCTATTTTAGAAAAAGATATACCTAATTGACAGTTGTCTATAAGGCATTAGCGCCTTTTGACAGTCAAGGGTACCTACCCTTTTTCTTGGTAACATCTTAGCCTGCTTGTCTTCAATCTATTAGAAAATGCTAGTTTATCAAAAGTTGTATCAGATCTTCATCACTATTAGACATTCATTATCTATTCGTGTGTATTTGACGCTGATCAAAAATGCTTCTAACAGTTCTAACTTTCGTAGCGTTGGTCGCGTCTGTCTCGGGATGATTCATCTCCCGTTTTGTATTTAACAAACGGCGGGTCCACACTGAATTATCTAGAAGAAACTGTCGCGCGAAGCAGCTTGCCTCGTACAAATAAACCCACACATGATCTCAATTTCTTTGAGAACTACCTTTATAAACCTATTCTACCTTTATAAACCTATTCAATTTCCTCGCTGCTAATTCAGTGTAAACCCGCCTATTTACAATGAACCTTCTATCAATCGTAATATGTCTGGTCTTCCAGGACGCCCGGTGCCGAGAGAAAACCGGAGCCAACCCAGCAGTCCCATTTATTGGACCTGTTGGACGTGAACCTCGGCTCGCCCGCCGCGCCGGTCGCGGCCGCAGATCCGTGGGGTATCGCGTCACCACAACAAAAACAGGTACATTTCTACAGTACATTGTCATCTTTGATTTAGGTATTTAATTTCATGTTATGAAATGTTTCATAGTAATAAATACCTGAAGTGGCAATAATATAATAATCTTAGGTAAGCTGTAGATGGTTTCTGTGAGGAGTTGAACGACAATGCTGTCAATTTCATAACAAAATTATTTTTGAGTGGAATTACTATTATATTTAATTTTATTTAGAGTTACTATTATATTCTATTTTATTAATAAAAGAATAACTACGATTAAAAATATGAGGAATACTTTTTACTCTAATCAATAAGTTCCTAATACTAGATAGACATCCATCATATTCTTAAATTACGTTTGATAGGATAGTTAATTTAGGAAACTAGAATCGTAGAGTAATATATATTCTGATCTCTTATAATCAGCCTGACGACTTGGATTTCGGCATATTTTGTGATGCCATGGTAAGGGATGGAGTGTTGTATTGGCTAGAAATTAGTTGGCTATATACGTGTTATTTTTAAGTAGTCAGTTTTATGGCACGATGTTTGTGGCACATTTATCAATAACTTTTACAAAAAGATGCGTGTTTCGCACTGGAGCTAGAGTTAACACATCAGTCACATCACATACATGTATTTGCAACTAGATTATACGACTCGAGTCTAAATCCCAAAGCGGTTCGGATAGAAGGCCGTTGAAAGTAAATATGGTGGTTCCAGATTGCAAATACTAGAAAATTGCCAGACTACGCCGATTACTCGGTGCATGTTTGATTTCCGCTTCGGTTTTCGATGGACTTGACCTTTTTCTTTACTGTATGACATCTATTTCACTTTACGAGTTTGAGTTTCAGGCCCCAATGAGTAGTGGATTGAGTTAGTGGATTTTTCTAATCTAAAATATATATGAGGTACACAGCATTACAGCCCAAAGAATCTGGAAATTTCTGGACTCAACGGGAATAAGTAACAACCTTTAAAATACAAAGGGCCGCCACAATAGATCAACGATTGGTCGAAGCGACATAGATTGGCCCAACATATCAATAATAATAAATAATAATAATCTAAAATATCAAATATATGGCAAAAATATCTATTCTCAGTCCCAAAAGCTCACGGGCAACGGGAATGCATTTATTTTTGGCCACCCTGTATATTCCAAATTATTATGCTATGGTGATTCGTTTTAAGACGAGTCAAAGATCCCTAGTCTGTAACTTGAACCGTAAATTGATAAAATAAGGTTTTAATTCTATTGACATGTATGTGGTCGGTGTACGTACTATGTAGAGATGCGCTACATCTCTCACCAAGTTGAAGGAGTGATTCATATATTCATGTATTTTTCTCCCGGAGATATCTCATTTCGCTCTGTGTACTTGTAAGGAAATGTATGTTGACTGATTTCTATACACAAAAGTGCGTGAAAAAGATGGTACAATACACAACGCGACACGCTTAATGGAATGGGGATAAATATGGTGATATTTTCAGGACACGATGCCGGATGCGTGGTCCGGCGTGGGCAGCCCGGCGCGGGACCCGTGGGCGCCCGCCGCGGCGGCACCCGCGGACCCATGGGCGCCAGTGGCACAGGTACCATAATAAAGTTCATATTTCACGCTACCCGCGCTTGGTGACTTGATTGCTGGTTTTTAGAGGCGATCTACAGGGTGATTACGCGGTCGTGATCTCAACTGTGAAAAATATGTTATGATGGTCTTTCTGAACAATGTTTCCCATGGGACCTATATGAACAAACGTACTTTTTAGGGTTCCGTAGCCAAAATGGCAAAAACGGAACCCTTATAGATTCGTCATGTCCGTCTGTCCGTCTGTCCGTCTGTCACAGCCGATTTACTCGGAAACTATAAATGCTACAGTAACGAAATTTGGTAAGGATATGTGTTATATGAACCGCTACAGGATTATGATACTAAATTGTAAAAAAAACCATTGGGGTGGGGGCCCTCCATACATGTAACTGAGGGATAGAATTTTTTTTTTTGTTGTATATAAGCGTGTGGGGTATTAATAGAAAGGTCTTTGAAAATGATATGAAGGTTTATAAATCTCATGTTTATTTAAGCAAATCGTTTTCGAGATATCAGCTCTCAAAGTCTGAAAAATGTGTCCCCCCCCCCTCTATTTTTTAAACTACGCGATATAAAATTCTAAAAAATATATATGTTATGCACATTAATAAACTCTATCAATGATTTTTGGTTTGATTAAATTATCTTCTATAGTTTTTGAGGTAGGTTGATTTAACTGTATTTTTTTATAATATATAATAAATCGATAATGGTACGGAACCCTTCGCGCGCGAGTCCGACTCGCACTTGGCCGGTTTTTTTTTTTGTGACTAGTTAAGTTCCAGTTCATTAATATGTATACATTTCCCCATACTCATTCCTTGCAAATGTGTTTACATAATTATGAAACGAGACTGGAAGTTATGAACACTTCCGCACCGGTCGATATGAAATCAGTAATTTATTTTTCGTGGTATTCATATTTGTTGTTCCATGGGAAACCTTATTCAGAAAGACCACTTTAACACGTTTTTCACAGTTGGGATCACGACCCCGTAATCACCCTGTATGTAATAAAAGTCGGTATAACACATATTTTTTATTGTAAATGTTCTATTTAAACAGATATTAAAATGTATTGAATCATTATTATTTCATATCTTATTTTCACGGGAGCTGCCAAATTGTAGCAAGTTGTTTCAATTCAATTAGCTTCAGTTTCATATTCTTGTCAAAATTCAATTCTGTTTTCATCGGAGTACAGAAGTCAATTTTGATAGGAATATGAATTTGGATGTTTCCATGATAACAAAAATGGAGATTGAAAGTGGCCTAACTGTTCTATCTATCACAGTCTTTAGTCATGTCATGTGCTATCAGCTATCACAATACTCCGGAGTACAATCCAAGTCACATAAAATAGTAATTATAGATTCAAAACACGAAATACTCTTATCGTGTCTGCTTTGCTTCTTATAACATACCCCGGTATGTTCCAAGATTATGGGACATGAAGGAAAAGTACCATAAATGTCGTAGATAGGATATTTCGCTGAAAAAAGACTTTATTTTATTTATTTCTAGGCATTGAACCTACTTTAATACAATTTTTTTTTTCGTAATTTTATGATGTCATTCGAAAGAATGGATAATAAATAACAATTCTCTTAAGAAACATAGTATCTAAAATTACAAGTTGAAAATAGTAAATTACATTAAATAACCAAAAATGTATCGATCAAAATTTAAAAAAAAATTGTAGTTGGTTTGATTTCCGGGTGAAGCAAGTAATTTTTTGAAAATTTTGAATGTAGTTTTATTTGCCTTTAAGAATAACAAAGTCTTCTTTCAGTAAAATATCCTCTCTAGAATATTTAAGGTACTTTCCCTTCATGTCCCATAGTCACGGGACGCCCTGTATAGTTTGGTGATGGACAACTGTAAAACACGAAATACTTTTATATTTGTTTCTACTGTCTACTGCGACCATATTATGACATGGACGTCTAACGCCAGCTCAAAAATGCCCCCAAAAACAATTGTTCAATTGTGCCAAGAGGGCAGGACATAGCGCTTTTCTTAACACCGCGCATATTTCGGCGCAACGTCTTTGACAAATGTTTATAAAATATCGCCAATCAAAACTGATGGACCAATCACAACTATTTTTAAATGGCGGTTTAAATTTTTATAGTGACCTGTTAACTGGGGGTGACACTTGTCAACTAAAATCCAGGACCTTTATTGAAACGCTATTTAATATGGCGTGCGGCTTCCATGTTTTATTTGTTCGTAGACTGTCTAGCTTCTATTAACATGTAGTTTGGTGATGGGCAACTGTACAACTAACCCATCTAACGCTAACCGTCTCTCACAAGGAGCTATCGACGACTTTGCAGAGCAAGTCGCCGCCGTCCGTGCTATCGTCGCCGTCGTCCGAGTTGGAGCAATTCGACGCTCTCTCGCAGCGGCCGCGCGCCAATAATCACGACGACCCATTCGACCTCACCGCGCTAGGTATGAATTCTCCTGTTGTAATCCAGTATAAGGCACTGGTCTGCGAGTTACTAATCTATGAACAATGCGATAAACATGAACAAAAGATACGCCCTCCCGTGTAAATATAATCTCCAAATAAAAAAATTAAAAACAACCAACTTCAACCGATTTCTCCACGATCCTGGTTATTATCATCTGTGGTTTCAATCGGTAGTTTCCTATCATGAAATTCTACTTTCTTGCATGTCTATGCAAATCCTTGTAAATGAATGAAAATTACCAAAAGCGCCATACATGTACCTATAACATTTAAAGAGATCCCTCGATTTCTCCAAGATCCCATCATCAGCCCCAATTTTGTGCCAACGGGACCATCTCGGGGTTATACACGTTCGAACACAAAAAAATTTAAATCGGTTCACGATTCTCGGAGATATCGGGTAACATACATACAACAAAAAAAATCTGTCTAATAGAGAACATCTTTCTTTTTTTGAAGTCGGTTAAAAAGAGACACTGCGATACTCGCCCAGGTTTCAGCTGTCACCGCCGGTCGAGTATCGCCGTGTCTCTTTTTTTTTACACGGGAGTGAGTATCTTTTGTTTTTGTTTATATCCCATAGTTCATAGCTTAGTAGCTCGGGGTAACCAGCGCCTAAGACAAACGGCTTGTTTCACAATCCCTGGATAAAGTATATCTGCCAATTAAAACGATCTTATGAGTACTGACAATGAGTGGAATGAATGCCAGCGTCTATATTTCTGAGATCATATAACCTTCAAGTCAAGGGTGAATACTTGAATAGGCACCTTTTGGGCGAACTCACTCCATCGTAGGCCGCGTCTCTGCCCTTGGCTGGTCTGTGGCCATAATTAAGCTAATTTCAAATAAAAAAAGAGATCACTATCCTTTTCCCCAGGCATATAAAAAAAAGAAAAATATATTTAAATAGTCTGTTTTAACGCGATAACTAACCCCCATAATCCCCATATTCATAAACGCCTGTTAAGTCTGCAAGCCGCTATTGTAGCCCTCAACCGAGAATTCTATCGACATCCCGTTACGTGCGTTTACTACCTGCTCTACGGTTCCAAGCTCGGGTCGAGCAACACAATGGATAACTGATAACGCGAGCCTAATGCTTTATGGCCTCAGTCGTCTCTTCGGTTGAGGGCTACTATAAGTATTGTTTGTCTACTTTCGATCTTATAGACATATTGATAAGACAGCAGCTCCTAACTTAGCGGCCTACTAAGTTAGGAGGCGTTTATGAATAAGGGGGTTACTCTTTTACCGCTATAAGATAAGTAACTGTATTCTCACAGATGTCATATATACCATAGATCAAGCAAACGTATCTACTTAGCGTGTCAAATGAACTCAGTAATACTGAGTTGTCCGTCTTTAATCGCAGATTGCAGCTTCCGGGCGTCAAATTTTGTAAGTTGAAGTGAACAAAAACATTAATAATGCCTCCTTAAGTAATATTAATTGCAACAACACAAAAAATATGAATACTCAAGGGTCTGAGACATATTTAAAATCATAGGCAACTAACAACTTCAGTACAAAATCTGACACGCTCGGCCGCCATACAAATGAATGAACTTGTTTCTTCTATCCAAATCTAATTCTGTGGTATGAACTTACCAGTTGTAATCCTGTCAGCCTCCGTAGCCTAGTTGATAGTGACCCTGCCTACAAAGTTGGAGGTTCCGGGTTCGAATCCCGGCGAGGGCATTATTTGTGTATTTAGTTATCACAAATATGTGTACCTTGGTCATGGCTGTCAGTGAACGCACATAAACCATGGAAACATTCTCTCCGTGCAATTTACTTAGCGGCCTGCTAAGTTAGGAGAAGTTTATGAATAAGGGGGTTACTCTTTTACCGCTATAAGATAAGTAAGTGTATTCTCGTAACCCACAGGCGACAACTTAGCCCCGGCAGCAACCGCTTCGCCCAATACGGGGGCCATCAAGAAGTCCCCATCTGCCTTCCTCGGCGAGAACTCTTCTCTAGTGAACTTAGAGCGGCTACTACAACCGGCCAGCGCTGAACCTCCAGCACCCAACCCCTTCGCGGCCGAGCCCCGCCAGGCCTTCCTGCCGCCCGTGCCGGTGAGTATACTGAACTGTTCTCTAGTGACCTTGGAGCGGCTGCTACAACCAGCGCAGAGCCTCCAGCACCCAACCCCTTCGCGGCCGAGCCCCGCCAGGCCTTCCTGCCGCCCGTGCCGGTGAGTATACTGAACTGTTCTCTAGTGACCTTGGAGCGGCTGCTACAACCAGCGCAGAGCCTCCAGCACCCAACCCCTTCGCGGCCGAGCCCCGCCAGGCCTTCCTGCCGCCCGTGCCGGTGAGTATACTGAACTGTTCTCTAGTGACCTTGGAGCGGCTGCTACAACCAGCGCAGAGCCTCCAGCACCCAACCCCTTCGCGGCCGAGCCCCGCCAGGCCTTCCTGCCGCCCGTGCCGGTGAGTATACTGAACTGTTCTCTAGTGACCTTGGAGCGGCTGCTACAACCAGCAGAGCCTCCAGCACCCAACCCCTTCGCGGCCGAGCCCCGCCAGGCCTTCCTGCCGCCCGTGCCGGTGAGTATACTGCAGTGTTATTCACTAAGGAAACCGCCTTGCTGTCAGCGCTGTGTCAGTGCTGCGGCAGCGTCGAGCTTAAAAATGGTATTCACTAATGTACTTTAAACGACACTAGTGCTCAGCGACGAATGCAGCGTGAGCTGGAACTACATTGCGTCGAAAGTTTGACGTTTAATGTATGAACTTCGTATTCTCTAACGAAAAACAGCGACGAACTCGCCCACAACCTCGCTCACAGCCTCGATTCCTAATGTCAAATCAAACAGCTAGGATTTTAGACAAGGCTGTCTCGACATCGAGCTCGTTGACGAACACAGCGTCGAATGTGTCAATAAGAGAATAGCATAGCTGAATATACAGTCAGCAGTAGGCTTATGATGGTACCGTGTTTAACGTTTGTCGTTGTTGCCGTCAGGTTCAAACAAGTATGTAAGTGCGAAAGTGATGCGTAGCACGATAAATAGATAACACGGGACTATCATAAGCCACCTGGTCGGATTGCTTAGCGGGTAGGGTGTTCCAAATGATCCTAACACACTTTTATAGTCTTAGCCAGGGATCAGATACTGGTTTTTTCTCTATACAAAATAACTGTTCTAATTTCGTTATTTTTCGTTCTTCGGTATATAAATTCTTTGGTAGTGTTGGCAACTCCAACAAAATGCAATAATTCATTCACTCATTCTATTGTTTCTAAGTTCATTGATTCGTTCTTCCCTTCTTATATCGGTCACGAATTTGTGAATACGTGCTGTACATTGTGCTAGTTAATTTTCTATTAAATAAATAGTAAATAGTACAGTCAAGGGCAAAAATATCTGTACACTTTTTTACTTATGTCTGGAGCATAAGGTTTAAAATCGTATATATATTTATTCCCCTGACTATACCTTATATGGCCTTGTTCCTAAATATACCTACATCCACACGCTCCCCTGAACAGGTAGTTGAGAAATTTAAAAATATGATGTTGTTAATTTTCATTACTTGTATACAATATTAAGTAACTACATAAAGAGTATAAAACATTTTAGAAAATTGGGCTATTTCGACGTTTTTAGAAACCGGTTTCGATCCCTGGTCTTAGCAAAAAGGTCGTGCCAAGTTCATTTTGAATACCCTGCCCGCTTAGCAATATTTGCTGCTGACTGTACCTGGTGCATTCCACGAGAATATCGGGTATATGACGCCGTTCCTCGCATTTTGTAATAAAGTTAGGAGTAACGTTTTTGGTGTATCTTCAATTTATAATTTCGTCGAGTTCTAACTCGGCAGAACTAACTATTTTCTTGAAGTTGGTTTTGACAAATCGTATTTTAAGTCAATGGTATAGAAAAATAAAAGATGTTTTACCGAAATAGTTGGTTTTGCCTCTAAACCGGCGATTTGATGTTTGTTTTGATAGAGAATTGTCGCTCAAAATCATGTTATGAGTCTTTCCGGTGGATATTTAAAAGTTGAGTGCTATGAGATTTAATTTCCTTAGGATTGCCTTTAAATGACAATAAGGGTTAATCCTTTCCTATTGAATTGTATGATAAAAATCACGACTACGCTCTTATCAGTTGCTTACTATTGGCCACAGGAAAGAGAGGGCTCTACAGTTCAGCTGAGTAAGTAAGTAAGTAACTGAACTGAATGAAGATAAGGCTTTCATAAGAAAATCAAGCTTTATAGGCCTTCACTTTTAGATTGTCCACCGGAAAGACTCCGAACATGGGTTTGCGTTTGACCCATTTTCCTTATGCTGGATAATGTCATGGCGCAACCTGCCCTAAAGCATGCCATAGAGTCTATTAAATAAAACTCAAACCTCTATCCCTTCGCGTCCAAGCCTTCCTATCGCCCAAACTTAAAGTCGAACGTCGTACCAGTAACGTGTCATGTGTTAACAGGCCAAGCTGACAATCAACGAGCTGAAACAGCAGCAGATGGGGCTCAGCGGGCTGTCGTTCCCGGCCGCGGCGCCGGCGCCGGCACCCAGCTTCCCCGGCTACCCGCCGCTAGCGCCCGCTGCTGGTAACGCCTTTTGTTTTGGACATTACACGGTGCTCGTGAGCATTCCGAAAGATTTTAATGCTGAATTCCTGAGCATATTTAGAGTATTTTCTCACACATGCAATGAAATGTTGTCATTATGTTCGTCATAATAGGCTTTAAAGTATGACGTTGCAGGCGGATGACCTCGTGATAATAGTAAAGGATTTTCATACGAATTTAACGGCCTAGGCCGGTAAGTAATTTTTTTTTTAAATATGGCATCGGTTTTCATGAACAGGCTAAACAGCTAAATTATGTTTTTTTCATTGTCGTATTTTTTATTTCATTGCATATGTTTGAGAAAAACACTATACATGCCTCGCCGTGAAATGGGCTTACCGGCTTCGTATCACTGTCCGTCCATACCTACTCAGCCGATAAGCCCCTCTTTCGCGGCGTCTGCAGTAATGTACTATTAATGTTATATAAAATTTCCTAGATGCGGCTTGGTTACAGAGATAATTAACCTATTTTCGAAATAAGTTTTTCGACGTAACTCGTCATAAAACTTCTTTTTGATTACAATGCTACCACAATGTGTTTTAATATTACCACACCTTTTGCCTGACAATCAGAAAATAAGATTAGACTTGAAGAAAAAAACCTGTCCCTAAAAAATCATTTAAAAAATAATTTTAACAAATTGTTATGATAAAAAGTACTGGAAAAGTTAAAAAGTATTCAAAAAATAAAAATAATTTTTTTTTTGTGGAATATGACATAAGGTCTCATAATATTTTTAGTTTATTTTGATGTCTAGATTGCATAGTTAAAATCTTTCGCAATACTCGCGAGCACCGTGTATATGAGCTTTTTCACTTTTAGGGACACCTAATTAGATTGAAATTAAAAAAAAACCTTAATTTTATTCAGGTGTGAACATGATTGTTAATAGTTGAAAGAAATATCCGTAATCTAGCAAATAGTGCTAGATTATGGATATTTCTTTGAACTGTTTGTTTACATTGTTCGCAATTTCTGTAAAAATGAAGTATAGCGGAATATTAAACAAATAAATTTCTTTGACGTACTGCTGTAAGCTCCGCCGGGTCCATGGGCCATTTTTTTCAAAGTTATCCCTCCACTTTAAAAAAAAAGTTTAAAAAATACAATACTAATACATAAACTTAATACAATAAACTTTTTTGGATTTGAACTTTTAATGTGAGTTCTACTCAGGTTCGCGAGCTCTTTCGATCCTTATAAGAGAAAAATGTTGTTCCAAGATTTCTTTCCATTCCGTTGCCATTATTCATACATTTTGTTTGGCGGTAACGGAATGGAAACATCGAAAAATGTTAAATTTTGGGACAAAATGTTTCTCCTATTAGGATCTAAAGAGCTCTCGATTTTGAGCAGGAATCATAATATAATATAGTACATTACATCAGAGGCCGGGAAAAGATTTCCGGCCAAGTTGGTATATAGGTTGGGATAGGTAACGAGGCCGGGAATCCGTTTTCACGCCTAGGAATGTATAATGCTTTTCTCAAACATACAAAGAAATATAAAAAAAATAATGACAATGTTGTCGGAATAAAAAAAAAAGTTACTTTGCAGGCCTAGGTCAGAAAAGTGTTATGAAATTCCATTTCCATCCCAGTTAGTTACTGCACCCTAAAAGCCATACTTCCGAGTCTATTTTAAGGAACGTAAAGAAAATATTTCATTGCATGTTTGAGAAAAAACTTTTTTTTTACTCAAAATGGCCCGCTAGATGTCAACGCTTGCATCTAGGATCGTGTCAGTAACGTATGATTGTGTTGCAGCGGCGATGGACCCCTGGGCGACGGCACCGGTGGCGGCGCCGCGCTCGCAGTCGCCGTGGTCGCCGCCCGCGCGCCACACGCCCAACCCCTTCCTCTCCTAGCCGCCCACCACACACAGGTACCAATTCAATACATAAAATAATACAAAAATGCCTCTACACCTCTATCTCTACCCCTCTCACCCGTGTGGCCTCGCCTCGTACGGGTAGATCGTTGGTGGGGGGAGTAGATCGTGTCCCGCCGGGTACACCAGCGATCATACATTATTTTTTAAGAGAAATGCAATTTTACCGTGGCTGACCTCGACTGGGAGTACGCAACTTAAATGAAAATACAAATTATGATAACAAAACATTTACTAAAAAACCATGATGAGTACAAATTAAAAACAGAAGTACAATACAAAAAAATCCCGTCATAAGGCTGTACGTAATTTAAATCAAAACAAAAATTAAGATTAAAAAAACATGATGTGTACAAATTAAAAAATACAAATGTAAAAAGAAAAAAGAATAGCCTTCCTCTTCACCGGACACGGCGGATAGCTGCCGAACAACCGTCGTTGACGTACTAACTTTTAGGCCCGTCTCTCACGAGGCTATTCAAATGCTACGCGACTGAGACGCAAACCATGGTCGCCTGCCGGTATGCTACTCGTTTGCGCACACGGTGCTACGCTAATGAGACTATTTTGCATCAGTTGCGGAACACATTCGTGCGACAATGTCTAGTATTTCGAGTGATGAAGACAATATTTTGCTATATATTTATTACAAAAACAAGCGAATATAAAAAAAAAAACGATTCTGGGTGCATCCACACCTTTTAATAATTTAAGTTTTTTTTTCCAATCTCAATCCATACCTTTTATGTTACATCATCACTCTTTCCTGACATACTCTAGCAGCTTATAATTGTACAAACATGCATATTTTTCCACCACCTGTACGAAATGAACATTAAAAAGTTCCGCCGCCGCCATTTCGTCTGCAACGCATATGCGACTCGAGTAGCGTGCGACCAGCACGACACGACAGTAGCGAGCGACTGATATCAAAGCGTTAATAGACGTTCGAACATGGTCCACTCCGCACCGCGAACTTGGTCCGCTCCGTACCAAATTCGATGGTGTGTTCAGCGGTCCGCCGACATTATTATTATTATTGACGGTGCGGTCGGTTCGATGGTTTTCCCACAGGATTTGGTGCGGTCCGCACCAAGTTCGCTCGTGTGGACGGCGCCACCGCACCGTACAGCGCTTACTTGTAGGTAATTAATTAAAAGTAAACAAACAATTCGTAAATTTTCGGGTACTTATGAAATTTATAGACATAACAGTGTCTCATAAATAATAATGTGCCAAAATGTAATTATTATTATTTATTTTTTTTTTTTCAAATATTAGTATGGATAATAATGTTATTTTCTGTTTATGTATGTAATAATAATGTTGTAAACAATGTGATATGTCAAATTATTGTATTTTATCAATAAAATTTAATTGATTGATTGTAGCGACGATGGTTGCCACAACTAACGCGATTTTAGCTTTTTTGGATAAAATCGGAGGCATATCGACGTGATCAGTGTCTGGTAGCACGAAACGCACTGGACCGTTTTTGAACGGTGCGATGGTGTGGCGAGTCGAGCGCACGTACGGACCGGACCAAGTTCGCGGTGCGGAGTGGACCATATTCGAACGTCTATTAACGCTTTCAAACGCGTCGTCGACGCGTCTCGTGTGCGTAAAGTCGTGAATCAATATGGCGGCTACTCACAAGCGACGCGTAGGATACGGGTATGAAACGCAAATCGCTTGAGAGTCGCCTCGTGAGAGACGGCCCTACCCTTACGACTCTGCCGCGGACACGCGCGAATTGCGGCGCGACAAATAAGTAATCAATTGAAACTGTAAAACTGAGCAACAGAGTTCTAATTGGCATCGATTGTTTACATGAGTCATTTCGGAAATAAAATGCGTGATACCATATACAGGTGAAATCAAATTGGTAATATATAATATTACATAATAATATTTTCTGGATCTATTCGTGATTACGATCAACTTTTACTATGGGACTTATATCGAATTTGGTAGAAGAAATTTGTAAATTCTGTTATCGAGTTCATTAATATGTATACAAATTTGTAAGGAATCAGTATGGAGAAATGGATACATATTAATGAATTATAGCAAAAGTTGGTTTCATAATTTGTATGGAGATGAAGATTTTGAAGTGATGTTTTTGAAGATGGTCTCATAGTAAAAGTTGGCTGTAGTCATAGTAGATTCAGAAAATATTATTTTGTATCACCAATTTGATTTCACCCAGTATACGTTAATATAAATTAGTACTTAACTCGTGTCAATTTAAAGAACTCCCTTCGGACGTGCTTTAATTTATCTCCACTCATTCCAAACTTTTTTTTTTTCGATTGTATCGTAATGTACTGTTTCATCACACTTGCTGCCTAAGCGCGCCATTGTTTGCGCGCGTAGCGGGAGTAAGAGAAAAGTGAAATTCCCTAGGGAGTAATACAAATGTCAGTATGTCATTTAATAATGTTATTTCTTAAAACTTATTTTTTTGTCCGCAAGTGTGATGAAAAACATTGTATGCATCACGGTCGGTAAGCGAGTCATTAAAAGCCCTCCGCCTACGGCGTCGGGCTTCTAACACTCTCGTTAGTGATTCCGTACTTACCTCCCTTGATGCACAATGTACTAATTCCGTATTACTTTGTAATTGATCAGAAATATACTTACAGATTGGTAGCAATGAACGCGCCCGCGCTACAGTAGCCACTCCGGCGCACCGCTACCCCGACGATGACGTCACGCCTACCGCCGCCGTTCAGATGTTCACATAAACTAAACACACGTCCACTTTTCTCCGCTTTAAGATTACGACACGGATATCCGGTTCCCGGATTGGTTTCCATATCATAGCACTTTAAAGCGACACCATGCTTGTATAAAAACGCTGAATTCAAATTTCTGACAGTTGGGATTGTTTTTGATTGGTATACTAACGGCAGTTCGCTCGTATCACTATTTATTATTCAATCGATTCCCATAGTAGACTACGTAATACAACACAATTATTATTACAAATAAACATCGATAAATAGAAACTTCTATAATGTTGATATCTTGGCGGTTGTGATGCGGTTTGTCGGCCCATTTATAGTTCTAATTCTTCACTAAACTCTTGAACAATTACTAAAATAGTAACGACTCTGACACAGTCTTAATGAATTATACTGACCACGGGCACTGGCGAACTGTGTACAAAATCGCATAAGTGTATTTATCTATCGAAAAATGTGTCAGTGCAAACGGAAAGGTACCTTGTAGCGGTGTTTAAAATTGACTTTATTACAGGTCACGGTCAATTTTAAAAGTCGTGACCAGGACCTTTCCGTTTGCACTGACATAATTATAAAATTGCAGTCTACTGTTACGGTATCCTGCATTTAAAATGAAAATGTTGGAAATAAAAACAGAGCTGTACAATTTTTTTAAGAATAACCCGGGAACAGCCTACACTACTGATGAAGTAGTTTTTTCTTTGTTAACCGTTTCAGTTGTGAAGCGTTTAGTTACTATGCATCTACGCAGTTCACCATAGTTGGTGGTCAGTCTCCTAGTATTCTTTCGTCTAATAAATTTCTTGTCATTAGCACTATTTAAATTATGAATATCAATTATTTTTAATATTTTTTTCGTACGTTGTGGGAAACATGTCAATACCAGTGGAGTGGTGTAGGGTAATTAATGAATAACAACGATTAAATACCATAATACATTTTATTTCCGCCGCAAATTATATTATCAAATCGCGATTAGATCGGATTTGGCGTTGATAGTTATTTCATATCTATAGTAAATATGGATTGACAGACTTTCAATCCCTTTGTAATCACGGTTTTGTGATATAAATATCTCATTCTGAATTGATAAGGTACTTTGTAAATAAAATAGATAACTATGGTATTTTGTCGTCGTTTTGAATAAACAGGTTTATAAATTACACAGTATGCGGTATACATATGTAAATGAAGTTTTTATATAGACTGGATAAAGCTGTGACGTAGGGTTCTAACTGTATGACATTTTCGAAGGTAAAAAATAAAGAAAAACTATATCGTACGACAGCTAACAAAGACTTGTGTTAAAGCTTATTTCAAATTAATTTAAAATTGGAACCATAGCTCCCCGCTAACGAAAAAATGCCTGACTTGTAATATTATGAATTGAACATTGAGTCGGCAAGAAATCGTGTAGTACCTTCGTCAAGATAGTTAACTGACCAATAATAACGTAATAAGCTTTACAAATGTTTTTTTTTATGATTGTTGTGTGTGGGTGCAGTCAGCCAAGAATCTGGTCTACCACTTTTCCACTTTATTCCGTAGTAATAAAGTCGAAAAGTGGTAGACCCGATTTTTGGCTGACTGTACAGCGAAATAGCATTTACGGGTATCACGAGCACATCATTAGAAAACCTTAATGAACCACGTTATTTGATACGAATCAATTTGAAATAAACTTTTATACAGAACATAGATTGTAGTTGTAAAATAAAATTCAACTTTTGTAATTATAAAAAATGGTAGTTATTTGGAAATAATTGGTTGGAACAGGCTTGAGGTCGTTTCGGTGTTTTCAGTCCCTTAGCCTGGTACCTAGGCCTTCCTCACTTTACATATAAAACTGATTAATTTTCATCGGGGGCTATTTCTCTAATATTAGATTAATATATTAGTGCGTTGTCATGAAAACTGATTAGATTAGACAGTTCCAGTACTAATTATTAGTCTAATACCACATGAGAAGTGGGCCCTTAAAATATATAGCAGTTTTACTTCTCTTATCGTTCACAGGCTCACAAATAGTTATCAATTTAGTAAATAATCTAATCGAAACAGAGTTGCATTTGCTTAATTACACTCTCGATAAAAAAATTACGGATATCAAGTTTTAAATGATGAACTGTATTTTTTTATTTGTTTGATGTGAGGATAGCCTTATTAAATTGATTGTAAATTTATCTTAAGGTTCTATAGGGCTATTGCAGTACATAGCAGTTTGAGGACCTCTATCATACATGCATTTGTATACTACAAAAACTCCTGGCTAAAAGTAATAAATTAATAACCGCATTTTCATTTTGTAATTTGTAACGGACAGTAAAAATAACATGTCAGCATTGTACACGAAGTTGAGGTATTTTACCAAAAGATTGCACGAAGGAAATAGATTTAAATACCTTCTCAGTATTAAATATCAGAAGACTAACAATTTTATTGGTTTGTCATGAAGTAACATCCTTCTTTATATATTGCACTTAATAGAAAACTTTCGTGCAGCTTGATAAGTTATTGGAATTGATTTTTTATCCAGTAAATTGGTATACTTTTGTTATTTAAAGGCTTTGTTATTTAATACTAGTTATTATTATTATATTAGCTTGTTAACCATGAACTACCGTAAAACGGGGTAAATAGGAATGACGGGGTAAATAGGAATGACGGGGTAAATAGGAATGTGGAGTAAACTGGTCTATTAGCCCAGGACAAACAGTCCAGTTTAGAATAACACGTATGAAAAAATTTGCTGATCTAAACTGGACTTTAAGTCACGAGCTAAAAGATCCAGCTAACTCTACATTCCTATTTACCCCTTTTTACGGTATTGCAAGACATGGATTTTGTTTTAATAAAATGGCTTATGACGTTTTTAATCAAAAGATATATTGTAGGGCTGATTTCTTATATAATTGTCAATAACCTTGTACGGCAATACAATTTTAATTTTGATTAATTGCTACACAAATTCAGTTGGCTTATGATGGTCCAGTGTTTAATCGTTTGTCGTCGTTGCCGTCACTACGAACAAATAAAACATGGAAGCCGCACGCCACACTAAATTGCCTTTCAAAAACGGCTCTGAATTTTAGTCGACAAATGTCACCCCTTCTTAATGCGTCATGGCAATGAATTTCAATGTCAACCTATAAAACTTAAACCGCCATTTAAAAATAGTTGTGATGGTCCATCAAAGTTTTGATTGGCTATATTCTATAAACATTTGTCAAAGATGTTGCGCCGAAATATGCGCGGTGTTAAGAAAAACGCTAGTGCTGCCTATCTTGGCACTATTGAACAATTGTTTCTGGGGGCATTTTCGAGCTGGCGTTAGACGTCCATGTTATATATGGTCGCAGGCGAATAAGTATGCAAGTGCGAATGTGACGCGTATCACGATAAACAGTAAACTCGTCATCATTACCCTGCAGATTCACGCTTACGAAAATACTTAAGTAGATTTCATTATTAGCAATAAACTATTATTATGTACGGATTCTGAGCTGCTACGTACTGCGGAGGTCTAGTGAAGACGTCCACGCCGGCGTACGATGTAAGGTCTCATGTTGTTTGACGTGCCTTAGACTCCCATAAAGTTGTGTATCCTAAGGACATTTCTTGTTTCTTTGTAACTGCTATTGAATACAAGTAAGAGCCCCGGTGTACAGTCGACGTCAAAGATATCGTTACGGTTTAGGTGCCAAAAATGTATATGCACGACTTTATTGCCTTGACATTAAGGTTGTGTAAATATATTTTTGGCGCTTAAACCGTAATAATTTCTTTGACGTCGACTGTACAATTGTACATACGTGCAATAGATAATTAAAATCTCAAATGGTTTACAACTTGTGTTATTTTCCTATTATAAAATAACTATTGTTATATTATATATTTATGACACGGGGTTGCCATTTAACTTTTTTAGCAGTGGAATAAGCAAGAAATTGTCTGCGAAACTTGTCAATATAAAATTTACAATTAAGTTAGAACAGTAACACCGCGATTTTGTGGACTTGCCTGAGATTTTCATAATATTCATACATCACAAAAATATTACTTAAGTACGATTTTTTAAAGAAGTACCCTGCGTAACATGGTTAGTCAAATGGTTGCTTGAGATAATATTAATGTTGCAGTCACAAACACAATGTAAATATAAAAGTTTTACAACACATCTAAGTTCTAGTGTTTAGTCAGAAACACCACTTTTACTTTATTTATTATCTTTTAATGTTATTAATTCAAATAATAACCTCTGGTTTCTAGATGAAGAGGCAAGTCCGCGTACATTCGCTTCTACGTCCACACTAAGGATCTTGCATGTCTGATAGTGATATGATATGGTATTCAGTATTATTTGGACGCCGGACGTAGTATATTTGGTAAGGAAAAACTACAGTAAACATTAGAAAACTGGTCTGCTATCGCGAAGATCATTTGTGTCTTGATTTCTTGATGTGCACGTGCCTTTAGTACGGTGTGAATGAAATCGTCATGAATGGAGCGGGTCTCCACTTCTGTTTTTATCACTTCGAACGTTCTTGGCGTAAATTATTTGATTTGCCATATCAAAAAAACCAACATGCAAGATTCTCACCCTTTCTGTTGAATTGCGTACAAATTATTCCAATTTAATATGTGTATTTTATTAATTTAACACCCTCATTTATTTTATTAGTATTGATCATGTAAGGTAAATTGTATACAGTTTATACGACTGTGTTGCCAGTAAAGCATTATCGCATTTTTACAAATATCAACACTGTAAGTAAGCATTATTTTTACATTTTAGACCTGCTTGTCTTGGCCCTGCTTTCACTGGCAACACTGGCTTTTTTTCGCCTTATTAACGTTAGAACAGGTTCAAATGGTTATTGATTTATGAATATGTTTACCGATTATGTAGATAAATTATTTTTTAATATATTAATTTTTGACCAATAAAATGCATCGATGCGTCACTAGCCTAGGGAGAAACTGTAAAGATTAATGTAACTATTTAATTAAAATATATAAGTTTTGCAATTTTGTGTATTTATGATTTATAACCCCTATTATAGTTAATTTCACCAGAGTTGAGGTGAATTATTACACACATCCGAATGGATTCCAAATGAAGTACTAATTGCAAGAAATGTAGTGAATGAATGAATGACTTGCGTCAAAATATTGAAGCAAATCCCTTGAACAAACTTTTTGGTCAATTTTACAGTTGCGATTGGTTTTGCTGTCAGTACGAAAAAAGAACACTAATTTCAAATTGTTTACACGACATGTTGATGTGAGCGTGACCTCAACTCTCGTGGAACTATCTATCTATACGTACCGAAACATGGTCGCTTAACGTGGCCTCATAAGAAGGCTTAGTCACTCGAAGCCCAATGGAGAGGGCTATGCTAGGAGTCTCTGCGAAATCCTATCAGAAATAACGCCATCCGCAGCAGAACCCTAAGTTACTTAACTTAGCTCTCCGAATCGCTAAACTTAAGTGGCAGTGGTCGGGGTACACTTGCCCCCCCTGATACTGGGTTTAGGTATACCTGGGTGCTGTTTTAAGTATAAAATACTGTCATATCATAGGGCAGTGCCCCACCCCCCGAACGAAGTCCTGAATTCGCGCCTGACGCCTGGGGGTACATTGCACGTACCGATGGCCGTTGGGACCGAAAGATTCTCGAGTGGCGATCGTGTACCTGAAGGCGCAGCGTGGGTAGACCCCTCACAAGGTGGACTGATCATCTGGTGAAGGTTGCAGGCCTCCGGCGGCGCAGGACCGGTCATTGTGACAATCTTTGGGGAGGTTTAACAGCAGTCGTTCGTCTTCTAATGTGATGATAATGATAATACAATCCTATAATTTTTTTAAATAAATAATAATCATGTACCTAGTGTAGGTAATGTAACTGTATTTACAAAAATGGCTTGTCATTCGCGCGCTCTGTACACTGGAAATAGTATACAGGGTGTTCGCGGATAAGTGATCAGTTTTTTTTTAACTCCGCTAACAACTAGTAACTGAATGCCCCGGGTCTCGTTAAAATCATTTTCATCACACTTGCTTTGTAAGCGCGCCGTAGCTTGCATGCCTCGCGGGAGTAATAGAAAAGTGAAATTCCCTAGGGAGTAATAGAAATGTTAGTACGTCATTTAATTATATTTTGTGTTAAAACTATTTTTTTTGCTCGCAAGTGTGATGGCAATGTGATGCATCACGGTCGGTAAGCGGAATACTAACTCGAGTCGCCTAACTAAGCCTACGACGTCGGGCTTCTAACACTCTCGTTAGTAATACCGTACCTACCTCCTTAGATGCACAATGTACTATTATATTAGCGAATATAGGTAGGTATGTAATCCCTATCAGAGTAAACAAACAGGTAGACTGTGCTGAAAGTGAAGGCGTCTGGCAGTAAGGCACGCCCTTAATCTTACGTGCTTTCACTTATTGAACATATTATGCAACAAATTATCTGCACTGGTATCACTGGTTTAATTACGCTTTACTGCATGTGATAGATCTCGATGCGAGCGAAATGTGGTTGATTAATAGACTTATTAGTATTTAGATGACCTGGCCTATTAACTATAGGTGCTTTATGTTTTAAATAGTGTTTACCTACTAGGTAAAACCAATTTAAACGGACGAGTCTGAGGAAGTTTGAATCTATTTTTAGGGTTCCTAGGTATTCTTATAATATCAAGTCTGGGTACACCCCTTCATGTTCTAGTAAAATGAGGAGTGTTTTTTTTTGTGAGGTAAGTACACTAATTAATCTTTTCGCCGCCATGTCATAATAGTACATTGTGCATCAAGGGAGGTAAGTACGGAATTACTAACTAGAGTGTTAGAAGCCCGACGCCGTTAGGCGGAGGGCTTTTATGACTCGAGTTAGTATTCCGCTTACCGACCGTGATGCATATAATGTTTTTCATCACACTTGCCGACAAAAAAATAAGTTTTAAGACATAATATTATTAAATGACGTACTGACATTTCTATTACTCCCTAGGGAATTTCACTTTTCTATTACTCCCGCTACGCACGCAAGCAATGGCGTGCTTAGACAGCAAGTGTGATGAAAAATAAATAGCGTGTTGCCTACGACAAGCAACAAATTGTACGTTTAAACAACTGTCAACTTTACTTATAATTATACTTTATGAAGGTGTAAGTATTCTATTTTGAACTTTGTGAATTTATATATTAAGTCATTGGCGGCAAAAGCGTTGAGAAGAACTAGGGGCGTACTAAAATCATATTATAAATAAAATAAGTAAAAAAAGTTTTAAGTTAAACGGTTTTTATTGCACCAAAAACTAGAAAATAAAAATTAGATGTAACTAACCGTAGATGCTACTTTCTATAGATTAGTCACGTGAAACTATTATCACTGTAGTCTTCCCAAGTCGGATGCTGAAAACCACGTTTAGCTTCTATGTCAGTGGATTAAGCGTTAATCGGAAACTTTTACCAAACTGAAATAAAAACGTGGGGCGTACGCAATTGTGTTTAAGTCACTATAGTTATTTAAGAACACACATAGAAATCAAGACAGCAATAGTGTAATAAGTTTTGTTCTGGCCTTGATAAAAATTATTTACCTCTGTAGAAGTGTTGGAACAGATGGATGATTAATTGCAAAATTAAAGCTACAATTACATATTTTGAACTTGTTAGTTTATAATAACGCCCCACGTTTTTATTTTAGTTTGGTAAAAGTTTGCGATTAGGTAACGCTTAATCCAATGACATAGAGGCTAAACGTGGTTTTCAGCATCCGACTTGGGAAGACTACAGTGATAATAGTTTCACGTGACTAATCTATAGAAAGTAGCATCTACGGTTAGTTACATCTAATTTTTATTTTCTAGTTTTTGGTGCAATAAAAACCGTTTAACTTAAAACTTTTTTTACTTATTTTATTTTCAAGTTTTTAGTGCAATTATTAAGTTAATTTCCGATACTATACGTACTTATTGTAGATTAAAGATGTTGTTTGTAATATGCAATACAATTATGCATGCTAGAGTTTAACTCTCGCGCTTTAATCACGACACATATAAAAACGTAATGGACATTATTTTATGTGTAACGAGAGGGGATTCCCTGCTGAATAGATATTTTAGAAATCCCACACTAAAAAAATGTCAGCCTTAATGGCCGAAGTGTCTCAAATGGATGTGTTAAGTATTCATACAATGCCTTAGATAACAGAGATCTGACAATAAGGAATATACAGTAGGGGAGACCAGGTATAAAAGTAACGCGGGATGAACGTAACAAATTCAATTAAAATTTTACTACGACATCTATCCGAACGTCCTTCAGGGTATTAGATGCCATTTCGATTCCCCCCTAACCCCAGTTACACCCACGGTGCTGTGACGGCAGGTTATGCGTGTAGTGCTATGGTCCCAGAAAAATGCGTCAAAAGTAAGTTTTCAACGATTTTTTCAATCTTAGCTAGATTTTTCATGGTAAACGCTATAGCTTGCGTTTTGCATGGGTGTTGTAAAGTCACTAATCATTTACAGTTTGAGGGTTGCAAATCAATGTTTTAATGACGCTTTTTACTTTTTTTTGCTACGTGTTTGTGGGATTCTGGAAATTCGATACCCAGGGATGATTGACACAACTTGTTACTTTCATCCCGATTTACAAATTGGAGGCTCATTGGTACACCTATGTGCTAGCGTTTATTAAATAACTCATATACTTAGTGCCTTTTTGTTGCAGAATGTCTAATAGACACAAAATAACAACTGTCTGTTGTCGACCAAAATAGAAATTATAGCTTTAGCTGCCGTTGAGGTGATCCTTTTTTAAAATGCCCTACAGGAACGCAGCAAAGACGTACCAACTGGCTCACATCACTTTATATAGACATGTAAATTAAAGGAAAGCTTTACTTGAAAGTTCAGTTGGGCACTACCCAAGGCGGGATTTGTTTCTGGAAACAAATATTCACTGTCGATGAGAAGTAAAACACATTTTTTTTTTATCGTATTAGGTACATTGTATAATTAGCTTAGTAGTATACTCAGAAATAAGGACAATGCAGGAAGCATTTAATTCCTTAGATTACACCTAAGCATTTGTTTATATGCCATTTAGACTAAGACAGAAAGTTGATTGTTCTCACGTTACTCATATATCCTATAGGTATAAAGTAATTTCGTCTCATATAATAATGTTAATTACATTCATTCATTGTTAATGTTTGTCTTTGATATTGTGAGACTGTTGATTGCTTAAAAATAATAATTACACATAAATATATTGAGTATTTTATAGATATTTACGTTGTTTCTATTATCCCTATGCACTGTTACAACCAGCCCTGGGGGTAGGGATAATTGCAACAAATTCCATCCTTCACTGCGAGCCATTTTTCTGTAAAACTATTCGATGTATGAAGTTTATTTTGGTACCAAAAGATACATGAAATATGTGTCTATTGCACATAAAGATGCAAAGTTTGACAGCTGCTACCAAAAAAATATAAAAAATCAAAAACTGAAAATTGTTACGTTCATACCTGGTCTCCCCTACCTATGTATCACCTCGTAGAGCAAAGAAAGAAACCCATTAATGTTTAGATCATACTAAACAACTTTTACTATGGGGCCAAACCTGAATTCACGAAAAAAAATTTGACAGTTTCATACATGTTGATTGCGTGATCATGAACACGTTGTATGGGAGAGTAATTTTTTTCCGTGAATTCGGGTTTGGCCCCATAGTAAAAGTTGTTTAGAATGATCTTAACATTAATGGGTTTCTTTCTTTGCTCTACGCGGTGATACATTCTGTATATCAATGATTTTGGTTTATTGAGAAAATCAAGTTTACATTTTTATATTGCACACATTATACAAGTCGAATTTCGAGACTATAAAATATAAACTCATACTGTCAGTCGACCATCAGCTGGAGGGCCGCAGGCCCGATGGCTCGCCCTACGCGAACCACTCACGCTGCCACTCTATCAGCTGGAGGGCCGAAGGCCCGACGGTTCGCCCTACGCTACGCGATCCACTCACGCTGTCACTCTATTAGCTGGAGGGCCGCAGGCCCGACGGCTCGTCCTACGCGATCCACTCACGCTGTCACTCTATCAGCTGGAGGGCCGCAGGCCCGTCGGCTCGCCCTACGCGAACCACTCACGCTGTTAGTCTATCAGCCGGACCCAACAGCTCGCCCTACGTGATCCACTCACGTTGTCACTCTATCAGCTGGAGGGCCACAGGCCCGACGGCTCGCCCTACGCGAACCACTCACGCTGTTAGTCTATCAGCCGGACCCAACAGCTCGCCCTAAGCTAACCACTCACGCTGTCAGTCTATCGGCCGGAGGGCCGCAGGCCCGACGGCTCGCCCTACGCTACGCGATCCACTCACGCTGTCACTCTATCAGCTGGAGGACCGCAGGCCCGACGGCTCGCCCTACGTGATCCACTCACGCTGTCACTCTATCAGCTGGAGGGCCGAAGGCCCGACGGCTCGCCCTACGCGAAACACTCACGCTGTCACTCTATAAGCTGGAGGGCCGAAGGCCTGACGGCTCGCCCTACGCTACGCGATCCACTCACGCTGTCACTCTATCAGCTGGAGGGCCGCAGGCCCGATGGCTCACCCTACGAGATCCACTCACGCTGTCACTCTATCAGCTGGAGGGCCGAAGGCCCGACGACTCGCCCTACGCTACGCGATCCACTCACGCTGTCACTCTATCAGCTGGAGGGCCGAAGGCCCGACGGCTCGCCCTACGTTACGCGATCCACTCACGCTGTCACTCTATCAGCTGTAGGGCCGCAGGCCCGACGGCTCGCCCTACGCGAACCACTCACGCTGTCACTCTATCAGCTGGAGGGCCGAAGGCCCGACGGCTCGCCCTACGCGAACCACTCACGCTGTCACTCTATCAGCTGAAGGGCCGCTGGCCCGATGGCTCACCCTACGAGATCCACTCACGCTGTCACCCTATCAGCTGGAGGGCCGCAGGCCCGATGGCTCACCTTACGCGATCCACTCACGCTGCCACCCTATCAGCTGGAGGGCCGCAGGCCCGACGGCTCGCCCTACGTGATCCACTGATGCTGTCACTCCATCAGCTGGAGGGCCGAAGGCCCGACGGCTCGCCCTACGGGAACCACTCACGCTGTCACTCTATCAGCTGGAGGGCCGAAGGCCCGACGGCTCACCCTACGCTACGCGATCCACTCACGCTGTCACTCTATCAGCTGGAGGGCCGCAGGCCCGACGGCCTGCCCTATGCGAACCACTCACGCTGTTAGTCTATCAGCCGGACCCAACAGCTCGCCCTACGCTAACCACTCACGCTGTCAGTCTATCAGCCGGAGGGCCGCAGGAAGTGGCAGTGAGCGGGGCTCGTTGCGCGTGGAACCGATAGCCGTTGGGGCGGTAAAGTTCTCGAGTGGCGGGCACGTACCGGAAGGCGTAGCGTGGGTAGGCTCTCCACAAGATGGACTCATGACGTCATGACCTGGTGAAGGTCGCTGAATGCGGGTGGTACAGGGCTGGTCCTTGAGGCAATCTTTGGGGAGGCCTATATTCAGCAGTGAACGTCTTTCGGCTGATATGATGATAATAATGAAATCCGTATGTTTCTACCAAACATCTAAAGCAATACTTAAAAATCTACATATCGCTAAACCTAGCGATTGTGGCAAGCAGTAACACTGGAGTATCATATGTGAGGAGTTGGACGTTAGTATTAAATTCACATGTTTGTACTTAATATCTAAAGAACTTCTTTAAAATCATATATCGATAAAAGATAAAATTTGCGGTTATTGTAGGCAGTACTGCAGCATCAGGAGTGAGGAGTTGGAGGTCAAGATCAGGCTGTTAGTATTTGATTATGCTAAACATGCCATACTTTCATTCTCACGTGTCTAACACTCTCGGTTATGGTAAGCAGTACGTTTGCAGCATCAGGGTTTGAGGATACAAGGATACAAATATTATAATATTGCATTGTCATGGGGACTTGATAAGAGTTCCAAATTTTATTGATTTCGGTGCAGTAGAAGTGGTCGAAAAATCGATCACAAGATTTGAAGCATCGACGACAGTTGATACGCGGTGAAGTTAATAAAAACCGTTTAAAAATATGACTCTCCTCCCCTCTAACTTTTGAACCATACTTACTTCTAAGAGTTCTAAGTTTAAAAATCTCAAATGTAGAACTTTTATAAAGACTGGGAAAAAATGGAAAATATATTGAGCGTGATGGGTTTTAGAGTATTTAAGTGATGGGTTGAATAGTTTTTAAAAAGTTGTGCAATATACTACCTAATTTTAAATTAAAAATAAACTTCAAATCAAATATAAGTTCAAATTGTCTACGGAAGTTAACTCTTCGCGCTTTCTTTTTTTTTATTTAACGCCATTTTATACTTACCTAGACAAAGTATAAAAAGACGTTAAATTTTGTTTCATTTTGATTTTGCAATCGACTCTTTTAACTCTTATGTGGATACCTACACTTCTGGTGACGGACGGGGCACTACGGAAGGAACTCTTTATCGTAAGGCTCTGGTCACGAATATTGGAACTAGATAATTATGATGAGTTTATGGTTACTGAACCTGAACGTAATTTTATAATATTTATGTCATACGAGTAGGTAGTCTATAGGTAGATATTTTCAATCGGTGCTATTGACATAGGTATCTAAGCATAAATACCCTAGATGTTTATAAATATGACGAAATCATTGGGTAACATTTGCGTTTTTGACGTAAATTTAATCCCGATATTACTTGATATCATATAGATATACATATCTACCTTTAAACAAACAATTAGTGACCTGTCAATATGAACGTTATCTCGCGAATACATTCGGTTATCGTTTATAAATCGTTAATAATCATGGAATATTTGTTGAAAAATACCTTAACACGTTCCCTGCTCGTGCCCCACATGTAGGCCATGTGGGGACTTGAGGATACGCTTAGCTTTTACTAATCCGTCAGAATGGGACAGTGAGACAGTCGTTCCAGCAAAAGCAAAAGCGAGTAACCGAGCGTCTGAGTTGCATTTTATAAAGTTACATTTTACAATTTCGCTGTTTGCCTCTCTAACGCGCGCACGTAGATATTGGCTAGAAACAGAGGCAAACAGCAAAATTGTAACTTTATAAAATGCGACCCTGGTCGAAGCTACCGGTGACCAGAGAGCTGGTAACATCCTATCGCAGCGTATTAGGATAGCTATACAGAGAGGGAATGCTGCCAGCATCTTTGGCACAATGCCTAGGGGCCCGTATTTAGATTTTTAATGTATTATTTAAGACTTTTTTATTTTAGTGTTGTACTGAGTGTGAGTAGGCATTGAGTAGGAATATTTCATCAGTTTGTAGTTAATTTTTTTTTTGTTATCTAGTTATAGTTTGTTACTTAATATTTAGTTTTATTTTATTTTAATCAGTTAACCGATGAGGTTTCGGCGATAGACGCAGACAAACATAGTCGGTCCCATGTCGGTACCATGTCAAGTCATCAGCAGTCAGCAATTCTAATTTAGATAAATGGGACGCGATAAATTTTACGCGATTTTTATATTGATTAAGAACTTAAAATTATGTAAGTACGATTTTTTAACAGTCGACTATTATTACAATTTGGCAATTCATTGACGTCACCAAAGTTTTTAGGAAAGTTGGACTTATCCAGTGCACTTTACATTCTAGCATCTATATTTATTTTGATATTGAAGTACCTAGTTTCTACAGTATCTAATATTTAAATATAGCGGTTTTTAGAGTTCCGTAGCCAAAATGGCAAAAACGGAACCCTTATAGTTTCGCCATGTCCGTCTGGCCGCAGCATAGCTCAGTGGCCGTTAATACTAGAAATCTGCAATTTGGTACAGGTATACATATTAATCATGCCAACAAAGTGGTACAATAAGAAGTAAAAAAAAATTTTTTTTCGGGTACCTTCCCAACTGGTGAAGTGGGAATGATATTTCATTTGCTGTAATCCTATCGTGTGGAGTATCATTAAATAGGTCTCTTAAAAAGAATAAGGATCTTAAAAGAATTATTTTTCTAAAGTCAATATTTTCGGAGATAATCGCTCCAGAAGAAAAAAAATTGTGTCCAGCCCTCTCTAACTTTTGATCCGTAGGTCCAAAACTTATGAAAAAAATCATGAGTGGGCTTATAGAATACTTTAAAATTAAACTATTTTGAACATAATCGGCCCAGCCGTTTTTGAATAAATACGGAACCCTACACTGAGCATGGCCCTACATGCTCTTGACCAGTTTTTCTATAACATGACACAGGAATAGTAAAAGAGCCTACGTATATCTATTATTTATATTCATGTCGGGGTTGTTCATCTTCAGGGTCCACTTTTCACGGCGCTCTTGAGCACGACAACCTCACGACACCATTAAGGATTATTACCTTAAGACATTGTTCCGTACCAGGTATTTTGCTATATTTATATGTTACCCTATTAATTTACTCGTTCGAGTACCTTAACCCAAGTATCAGGTTACTCACTGTAATTGACAGATCAATCTAAGATACATCCCGTTTAGGTAGTAGATAGATAATTGGTTACTGATACCAGATATTCATTAGTGATATGAGATCCTGACATTTAGGTAAGCTCGTCTCAATAAATACCTACCTATAGAGGTATACCGTGTACAGTCACCATCAAGTATATCGGAGCGGCCCTGGTGCTCAAATAGTACATTGTGTATTAAGGGCGGTAAATAAGAATTTGTGAACGAGTGTGAAATTACTTCACACAAGTTCATAATTTTTGTACTGCCCGTGGTACACACAATGTTTTTCATCACACCTGTGAGACAAAAAAGTAAATAAAACAATACACGGTGCTCGTGAAAATTCCGAAAGATTTTAATGCCGAATTCCTGAGCATATTTAGAGTATTTTAATGTGATATAAAATTTCCTGGATTCGGCTTGGTTCCAGAGATAATTAACCTTTTTTCGAAATATTTTTTTCGGCGTAACTCGTCATAAACATAAAACTTCTTTTTGATTACAATGGTACCTCAACGTGGTCTAATATTACCACACCTTTTGCCTGACAATCAAAAAATAAGAATAGACATGACGAAAAAATCTGTCCATAAAAAAATAATTTAAAATAGTGTATTACGATACAAGTGCGAAATACATGAAATCCGAAACGAGTGGCGATGTTTTAAAACACGACCGATAGGCAGTGTTTTAAATTGACACGAGTTACAAATTTCGTTTTTGCACGTGTCTCGTACGACGTTTTTTAGTACAGATGGCCCTCCGAAGTTTTGGACCTGACGTAAAATGACACACTTCTCGCACTAGAGCCTAAAAAGTCTCGTACGACGTTTTTTAGTACAGATGGCCCTCCGAAGCGCATCGCCGCAGCGCATTGGCGCACTTACCGAACAGGTGTGATGAGAAATATCTAAACATAGAGTGCATGTGCTCAAACTGTATTTTGGCCTCCACCGTACCTGGATATCAGGGCCATGCTGGTCGAAAGCCGAGGCCGAGTCCTCCACTCGATTTTCGTCCAAAATGAAAGCTGACCGAGGCCGATTCCGAGAAGTGTATCGGATCTCACTGATCACCCCCTGATGTTTGTCTTATCTGATTACATACATTTAAGTAAATTATCGGATCAATTTAATATCTAATAGATTTAGTGCATAATTATAAATAATCGGATTATGTGATAATAGTAATAATTTATGTAACATCTAATATAGTAAATAATCAGATAACAAGCCCAATAATGTTTATAAATGTGTTGTAGTATCGAGTCGCCTTCATTATACAACTGATTGGCAAAACAATGTTGATTACTTGATAAGTAGTCTCTTAAATGTATACAGTTTTATAAATAGCGTGTTTGTCGCTAGTTGACAAGTGTGGTCATTACAATTTCTTGTCTCATAGTGCGCAGTTGTCCAGTTCATAAAATTGTTAATAAATATTAGCATCACACACAGTAACTCGGTAAGTACCTCCATACTAAGATATTACCTATATTAAAACAAGTTTTCCCCTCACTAGCTCGTAAACTGCTCGTTTATCCTTTAATACGAACGTGTAAAAACGCATATTATTCACTTGTGTGGCAAAGTAATGATCTTTGTTTTGGAATAACAAAACGTAAAATGCTCATGGAAATTGTTCCATATTAATGATAATTAAATAATTTGTTTGAGAATTTAGTGTAAAATACAAACCTTTATATAATATGATGATTTTAACATATAAATCCTAAAATTCCATAAGTAACAATTGTTTTAGTGAATGATGATAAGATGACTAGATGCAATCACAAAACGCAGAAAATGTCAACGTCAACATTGTCAAAGAATATTATAGGTTATAATCTTTATTTACCGACTCGAACACGCATAAAAATAGTAAACTAAACAACTTTCAGGGTGTTCTGTTATAATTTTGTAAAAATAATGAATGAGAATGATTTAATAATGCATTGGCGTTGGTGTGCAACTACAGGAATGTGTTAAAATCGTGCTGCGTTTACTTTTTCGTGGTAAGTTTACTGCGACAAAATCTTGCATTAAATACATGCATTTGGAAAATTATTATCACTAACCCGATGATGATTGTAATGTGAACAAATAATTACCTTTTTTGAGTTTCCTCGCTATAGTGAGGGGAAAAGTTTTGTGTTACACACGGGTGCAAATGTATTTTACTTCTCGTATGTTAAAACACTCGCTGCTCAGGATTCTATTTTAGAACCACTCGCTTCGCTCGTGGTTCAACTATAGAATCCTTTCGCTTGCTCGTGTTTCAATTTCATACTCGCGGGTAAAATACAACTTTGCACCCTTGTATAACAAATAACTATTACTACTTTACATTTGTAGTACCCAGCGTATCTACTTTACGTCCGTAAACTCTAAGAAATACGAACACCCAGATATAGGTGATTTAAGTACCCTACACACACTTACCTAATGCATCGATCTTGTAAGCGAAACGGCAATAAAATTCCAACTAATTCTTGGGATTCATGGTACTCAAATCTTTTTTCCGGTTGTGCCTAAAACACTGTTTGTATGTTAATACATAGCCTAAGTCGATTATGGTCTAAAATTCTAATTTTCTTATAATAGTTATAATCATTATGCCCTGTTGAACCGAAATATTCCCGTCGTTAAATAAAAGAGGTAGCAAGATAACATTTATCTATAAGCAAGATAACAGAGCTAGTAACAATAAATTAAAATACAAACAAACATACGAGTAAGAAATAATACCATCTACAAAAATCAACTAAGAAACTGATAGGGCTAAATGAGAACCATCAGTGTCAGTTTTCTATATTTTGTATGCTAGTTGTAGCCCCCCATATTACGAACCTCGTATTTGGATCTAATCCTAGTACTTTAAACGAAATAATTAGAAATGGGATAAATGGACGTCGTTGTCCCGAATCATATGGACATGACTACGAAGTTGATTAAATGCTTAATTAACTTCGTAATCAAGAAATCGTTTTCTGAAAAGTACATATTTAATACCAATAACTGTGAATATCTGTTATAAAATACGGACAATAGTTATTTATTATACAAGGGGGCAAAGTTGTTGTTTAACTGTCGTGCCAATATTGAGACCTGAGCTAGCGAAAGATTCCAAAATTGAGCCACGAGCGTAGCGAGTGGTTCAAAAACTGGAATCTTGAGCATTGCGAAGGTCTCAAGGCACGAGAGTTGAACAAACTTTGCCGCCAAGTGTAATACAACTTTTTTCCCCTCACTATCGCGAGGAAATATGATTACAAATCTCATCCAAATGTAAATTAACTTAAAGAAACCATTTAAAACTCAATGTCGAAACGTATCGTAAAATAGAGTTACTTCTGGAACTTAAATATAGCCAATGGCTTACAAAGTCACCCATGAACGACCAATTTAACATGTGAGCTCCGATTGCGCATGTTTACTACGGTCATACAGATCCACTTATACTAGGCAGTAGGGGGCTATAGGAATTAGAGCAATGACAAATTACTTTATTCACAAGTGTGTAAAAAGCGTTTTTACCCGCTCGTATTAAACGATAAACGAGCGCTTTACGAGCTAGTGAGGGGAAAAATACCTTAAGGAAACGAACTACATTAAATTTTAAGAAATTATTTGCTTGAATCATGTAATCAATTTTGGAGTCATGTCCATATCATTGCAAACAATGACGCTATCCGATCTCTGGATGTAATATACATATATTATATTTGTGTCCTTTTTTCAGTAACCGAACACCATGGTATGCCTGGAGCACCCGTGTGCTTCATATAGCCAGGGTCCTGCGGGCACTACCTTCGGGAACCTGATTACCCAACTCTTGGCTGCTCAGTGTCTGCTCACTGAAAATTGGCCAAGTGATCATTTAGACAGGGTTTCTGGTAAGCATTTTGGGTATAAGTTTGGTAATTCATTCACCCAGACAATAGCAACAACAGGTAGACACTACGTATTCAATGAAAAGGAACATCGCTTTAAAAAGTTATGAATGTCGGAATGAATATAAAAATGTGTTTATTTGTTAGTCAATCAAAATTCAGATCTACCACTTTTAGACTCCATTCAATTCACTGTTAATAAAATCGAAAAGAGGTAGGCAGGTAGACACATGTAACTAACCATAATTATATAATAAGTAAGTAAATAGTTTAAAAAAATGCAATATGGAGAAATTGTTACTTTTAATCTGAATTTATACCTATTAGCCTATTATGAGTACCTATAGATACTTACTACACAGTTATAGTTCGTTTGAGGTCGGAACAATAGAATTATCATCAGATTAAGGTTCATTTGCCTACCAAATTTAAAGTCAATCCGAATGCTGCAAACAGAACCCGAAATGCAAATTGTGTTGGAATCATTATAAGCCGTAACAACTAATTAAGCCTGAAAATGAAGGGTCAAAAATTGGGTGAATATGGGGTTCTCTTCAAAAATTATGTACCTACCTAATGTAAACGTCTTATTTTTTTCAAGATGGCGACATCTTCGATTTCATAGTCGTGGGCTCAGGCACAGCGGGGTCGCTGCTCGTGAATCGATTAACACAAGTAGAGAACTGGAAGGTACTCCTAATAGAAGCAGGCGATGACCCGGCTATTGAAAACGTGGTAAGTTATCACTATCACGAAAATCATCAGAAAATCGTAAACAAAATCGTTCAGGGAGCATTCAAAATCAAATTTACCTATAAATATTAAGACGAGGTTCTGTATTCCAGATCCCTAATTTCACCGGTGCAACTCATAGAGGTCCAAATGCTTGGCAGTACTACACAGAGTTAGACGAGACGACAAATAGGGGCTGCGTTGACGGCCGTTCGTTCTGGCCCCGTGGCAGAGTATTAGGTGGTACTGGCTCCATCAATGGCCTCCTACACATACCAGGCAGCGCAGGAGACTACGAGCCTTGGAATTTCAATGGCGACTGGGATTGGCCGACTATAAAGGAATACTTCAAAAAAAGTGAAAAGGTTATCGATCCAGTTATAATTAACAACCCTGAATTAAGAAAAAATCACGGCTTTGATGGAGAATTCATTATTGATCAATTGAACTTTACCCACGCTGGCGTAGCTGAAATGCTAGCTAAAGGCTATCAAGAAATGGGCTTGAAATATTTAGAAGATTTAAATGGAGATACTCAAATGGGGGTTGGAAAAATTAGAGGAAGCAACTATAAAGGTAGAAGAGTCAGTACCGCGACTGCTTTTCTAAATCCTATTAGAGAAAGAAACAATTTATACCTTCTAAAAAACACTTTTGCTTCTAAAATTCTTTTTGAGCATAACACTGCGAAAGGAGTTCAGGTTACATTAAGTAATGGGAAAATAGCATCCTTTTTTGCTACTAAGGAAGTTATACTGAGTGCTGGTGCTGTAAATACGCCTCATCTTTTAATGTTGTCAGGCGTTGGGCCGAAAGCACACTTGGAAGAGCTGGGAATTGATGTCGTAGCAGATTTACCCGTTGGTTTTAATCTTCAAGATCATGTTAGAATGCCGATACCAGTCACTTTAGATTCAGGAGCTAAGGAAAGAGACGACGTATTTTGGCGTAAAGCTGCAGTTGAATATTTATTAGAGCAAACTGGCCCCCATTCTACTAACTACGATCAACCTAACGTCAATGCTTTCTTGTCAGTCCCTGGCAAAAAACAACTGCCCGATGTACAAATTGATCATAATTACTTTGTTCCAAGAACCTCTTATGTATATTCCATGTGTAAAAATACGCTGTCGTTCCAAGATGACATTTGCAAACAATTTTCAGAATTCAATGCTGAAAAAGAACTTTTAATTCTCTATGTGTCCCTATGCAGGCCTTATTCAACAGGCAGAATAATGCTACGAAGCGCAAATTATCGCGACTTTCCTAAAATATATTCAAAATATTTCAGCGATGAACGTGATACGAAAATTTATGTTTCAAATGTGAAAAGGGTCTCGGAAATTGTAAAAACCCCCATTTTTAAAGGAGTAAATGCTGAGCTGAAAAGGATTTACTTTGAGGATTGTGATCAAACGGTATTCGAAAGTGAAGAATATTGGGAATGTATGGCTAGAACGTTGACATATAACGTGTATCATCCAGTAGGAACTGCGAAAATGGGTAAAGTCGATGATCCTTCGGCTGTAGTTGATAGTAAACTTAGAGTACATGGTTTAAAGGGCCTGCGAGTTGTTGACGCAAGCATCATGCCTACCATAACCAGTGTCAATACAAATGCTCCCGTGATGATGATAGCGGAACGAGCAGCCGATTTTATTAAAGATCAATACGTAAGGACAGAGAAAATCGAGCTTTGACGACAATAGTGTTTCTAAATATAGGTATATCCATTATGATAAGGAAAACCGTCTGCTGCTCTTCCTAATTCAAATAGGATACTAATGTATATTAAATGGACCATGACTATTGTTGTTATCTTGTAAATAAAGAAAGAAATGTACGTTTACAGAAGAAAGTATTTATGTTGGTATAAGAAAATAAATAAGTATGAAAAGATTTTTACAGCTTTAATTTATTGGGACCCTTGTAGTGTTCAATTCACATAACATGAAAAACGAACGAGCCATCGATGTAGCATTGCGGAAATTAAAAATCCATAATATGGCATAAAAAGGCATATTATGCCGTTTTCTGATCAGCGCGGCTAGCACTTCTTACCACCGCGACTTCGTACTCTGACCACTTCCGTCTTCCGTACTTAATTATTGCCATTAAAATAAATTGTTCCACTAAAAATCCGCAATATATCGAAGGCTCAAAAATAATCTTTCTTTTTTAACCATTTCTTTGATCTAGTGTGAAGGTGAAGCTAAAATTAATCGGACAATGGGAATATGTTTCCCACCTTATTTTGAAACTTGTGTCTCGCTGAAAAGGACCAAAACCAATGAAATTTTGGTGTGACTCGTATTTGATTAAGGGTTAATATTAATATTGCTTTTCGTAAACAAAAAGGCTACAATTTGCTGTAAATTAGGCAACATTGATAGATGGTGACATAAGTTAATGTCATATCAGTGCTTCAAACGATATGTTTATTTATTTATTCCTTCTCTTTAATTACCTGTCCGAAGTATCATTTTCTATTACTATTACATCCAAAGGAACACTTCCCTTAGATCGGAACTCTATTGCGCTGCAATTTTATTTAAATATCACAAACGAGTACCGAGCTCCTTGTCGTGTCGGCACCAAATTCAAACGGTGTAGCTCCGTAGAACAAGATCTAGATATGTTCCTATACGGTAACTATGAGAAAAATATTATGCCAACACGCCAGGAAACTTTTGTATTTGTTTATCCCTCTGTATTTCATCATGACAAGAGCGCTATTTGTTACATCGAAGTAAATTGCAAATGTGGCCTTAAATCTAAACGAAAAGTAATAGACATCACTTTTGATACAAGAGTGGCAAAGTTAAGAAGGAAATCACGAGAGTTAAAAAGGTATATTGGACAAAAAATTATTAGAAATTGCGATTCTATAGACGAAGATGGTTTGGAGGACTGTTCACCAGTGGATTGCGCAGTGAAATATCTAGACGAAAAACCATTTTACGACGTGAATGTGAATAGATGTGTCAAAGCAGCAACATGTATCGGAAATGTCAGCAATGATTTACCAACGCAGGCTTATCTACCATCTGTAAATTTATGTAGAGATTTGGAGCACCCTGTAGAAATGCAGGATTTGTATGCAATCAATAACGGTATGACCGTAGTTACCGAGATACCAACGGTTTCTGGTGAATATAACACTGAAATAGATTCAAACTGTTCTACAATATCCCAAAAATTGGGTCTTCTTGAAGACATATTGAACGGAAAAATGGGTCTAAATCCGAAAAGTGTTAATGTTGATTACAGCCAAACATGCAAATCAACAATTTTATCTATACTGGGCTATATTATGTGTATAAGTTCGTCTATCGTTGCTTTTGTCTGTTGTTTACACAGCTTGCAATACATTCACAGGAAACGGCAGAATGGTGAATTTAACATCAACTGGAGCCATATAAAGCAAACGTACATTAATAAATTATCGGGTATTAAAAGGAACATTAGGAACAATAATGGAGGTGATCGAACAACGTTTGAAAATAGAACCGATATCAAAGATGGCTTACTTCGTGATGTCATCAAACAAGGTATACCAATGGAGTTAAGAAGTAGCGTAATAGACGTATGTGATAGAATTGGAAAAGAAGTGAGATGGAAGAAGAGGTATAGAGTAGCACAAACGGGAACTCCGTTTGACTACGACATCACAACATCTAGCGTGTCGTCAGGCGATTCTCTGAGGGCCAATACAAGTGTTACTAGTGAAGATGAACAGCTGTTGAAATGATCTGTGAATAAAAAGCATTTATTGAATAATTTACGTGTTGATTTACGTTTCTTGTACATACATTCCTTATCCCATACATATACAAGGTGTAGCATGACGAAATTGAATAACTTTATCAGCGTATTCTTGTGGTCGTTAGAAGCAAAAATATTAAGTAAACGCAGGCCGAAATTTGGTTTCTTTTTAAAGGTTTAAGGGGGCCCATACATGGTAAGATTAATCTGTGCGATCCATCGTTACAAACCGATCGAAACGACCAATATCGATTGATAGGTAGTGTAGTTCAATATCGTTAACTTTTTACTTGACCGAGGGCGATATCAGAAATCGCAACAAAAATCCATTTCATCATGAATATCGTGACGATGGATTGACTTTGTGTGGTACTTTGCGATCAACGATTCGATTTTAGTCTCATTTTTGAAGCGGAACTCTTGGTCTCTTGGTACGTTGGTGTAGGTACCCTCGACATAAAAAAATGACATCTTGGAGCACTGTTAATTTGATTGATTGACACTGAGAATTTCCTCGTGTTACACCGCGTATGGCGTTTATATATGTGTAGTAAATAACTTTTTTGAAATCGGTAAAAAATAACGAATACTTTTTAAATAGAAACAAATAATGTTATAGGAACACATTACACGGAAGCAAACAATACTATTTATATGAACTCATGGTTTCCTCGTGTTACACCATGTATATAAATATGGTAACAGTATTCGCTTGGCAGTTTTAATGTGAAAATAGCTCATAAATGCGATTTAGTTTGCCTTGGTGAATTTTAGTATTTTTACAATTTAGTCTCGACTTTGACTGCTACAATCTTACCGTCATGTGGAATGCTCAAACAACTCTAAGGTAACTTCGCAGACTTCTACCGACATTTCTCTTTTATATTAATGATCTTCAATACAAAATAATTAATTAATGTAATGCTGGAAGGCCATAACTTCCCGACGCGATCCCATGTCTCAGGGCTGCCAATATAAATGCAAATGATATCTTAGAAATAATTACATGTCCAGGAAATGGAAAAGGAAATAATTCAAATTGAAGACAAGAGAACCTAACAGGAGTACAGAATGTTTGAATTGATTAATTACACTGTAATTTATACGAGTTTTGGATAATTTACTCGTAGATAATATTTTTTACTGTACATTAACCTATCTATACTATTGATCTATTTTTGATTGTAATCAATACCTACACTAGGTATAGTTGTTTGCTATCCCTTGAAAATAATTACAATACATAATCATATTTCATTGAATGTAAATTCACGTATGACTACGTACGAATACGTACGTACGTAGTAATGCGTAAAGTGCATAATTACAACAAACAAGCCTTTACTAACTAGCCTAACTACCTTTACTGATCTCTCTGTCTCTCTCTCTCTCTGATCGTAAATGATTTATCTTTTAAATGGATCATTATTCGAGCGTTTCAACCGCCTCACTTTCGTGGTCACATTTTCTAAGAGTTGGCTGTAGGCTTTATGGCCCGGCCACAACATTGGTCTAAGGCGGCCAGCTTAGCGGAAAACCATACGTGCGAGAGGGAGTTCCCACTCATGGATTCGCTCGCTGTCGGCCGCCTTAGACCAATGTCGTGGCCGGGCCTTTATTTTATATTTAGATGTCCTGTACCTTTACAAGATAACCAGAAACGAAGTTAAAATAATCCCGCCGTTATCGCGAAAAGTGTGACCACGAAAGTGACTCGGAACAAACGCCCAAATAATGACTCAAATAGAGAATAATGTTATTGAAGTTTTCCGTGAAACAACCATTTACCTACCAACCACACTAAAAAAGTTGATTGAACTTACATATTTTACACACACATACATACACACTTACATATTTGATACATATTTTCTATTTAAACGATAAATCATTTATTTAGGTAATTGAAGACCGAGTTCCGGTTCCATTCCCACCTCGGACGTTGGTGATCTTGGTCGTTTTTTCTTTGGTATATGACATCCAATATGGTCCGCGATAGTGCAATACCGCGTTTATAACTACCAAAACAGATAGAATTCAAATATCAAACAATTGACACTCAAAGACACTATAATTGAATTCGTTAGTTACGCGGTATTGCACTATCCCCGACGATATTAAATATTTAAAATAAATCATTTACCTAAGAGATCAGTAAAGTAACTAAAACCATAGAGTATCAGCTAATTTTAGTTTTTCTTCATTTAAGAACTCTTTACTGGATTGCGCTAAGAAATAGGCGCGGGCAGAAGTTAAATGCAAGCAATAAGACCGATAGGCAGCCCTATCGCTACACAATAGTAATATGCGCACGATTAATCACCATTTCCATTCGCTCCAGCTTAATCACGCGTTAGCGTCGACGTGAATAGCAATCATTTTCACTATCCTTAGGCACTGGTCTCACCACGAGCTACTAAGCTATGAACTATCGGCTATAAACACGAACAAAAGATACGCGCTCCTGTGTAACTAAAAGAGACACGGCGATACTCGCCCAGCTATCACCGCCGGGCGAGTATCATCGTGTCTCTTTTTTTTTACACGGGAGTTCTTTTGTTCATGTTTATAGCCGATAGTTCATAGCTTAGTAGCTCGCGGTGAGAACAGTGCCTTAGGTGTTTGTGGCTAATGTATAGCTCGTGTGTGGAGTTCCGAGTGAACAGGTTATTCATATTAAATACTTACGAGTATTGTAAAATATGTAATCCGAATGTTAATCATCCTATTTTTGAATTACATTCATATTTTTGATCATCATCAGCCTGTGATAGTCCACTGCTGGACGTAAACCTCTCCTATTAACTATGCGTATAGACGCATTAGGAGGTAAATGCCCATAATCGCCACGCTGGGTAAGCGGATTGGCGATAGCAGTAATGTGTCCACTATGATGACGCTGCTGCCCATCATCAATCTTTTATCAAATAATGGTCAGTGACACTTCAATCCCTTAGTCGACTCTTACGACATCTGCAGGAGGAGTTGGGATGGTGACAAATGTATTCTCACTGCCGTCACCACACGGCGCAAAATATGAAATTTTGAAATCATCATCATCACATCATCAGGCTATCTGAAGCTGGACGTACTTAGGCCTCTTCTATTACTTATGCATATGGACCCAATAGGAAGTAATGCCCATAATCGCCACTCAGGGCTAGCGGGTTGGCGATCGCAGTATCAATCAATCTTCAATAAAATGGTCAGTGACACTTAAATCCCTTACGACACCCACTGGGAAGAGTTGGGGTGGTGACACGTGTATTCTTACTGCCGTCACCACGCGGCAATTACTAGGCATCGAATTTTTTGCCGCACTTTAACATGTAAAGAAAGGTGCATTCAGACCAAGCGAACATTCGCTATTCTAACCTCCCACTCTACGAAATTCGATCGTTACACAAAACGTGATTGGTTGATTTCGTAGAGTGGGGGATAGAACAGCGAATGCTCTTTTGGTCTGAATGCACCTTTACTACCTTTAGACAGTTAACACTTTCATTGTGGACGAGTGCTACGCGCTGCGCTCGTAGCCAATCCCGTGATTTTTCCGCTTTGTAGCGAAAATGGCGCTCAAAGTGTTAGGGACCTATATTAGAGAAAATACCTACATATATTAAAATTCAAGTCATACAGGGTGTTCGTGAGTAATTGCTTTAACTTTAACATCATGTTTGGTTCGTTAAAACAAACTATGTGACTATATCACATTTTGTTAAAGTAAAAAAAATTTTTTTTACTATTTCATACAAAATAAATATATGTTAAGTTGAAGACCATTGTAAAAGGTACTTTTGAGTTAAGCAGCAGTTAGTGTCAATTGATGACAGTTGACAGTGTTGAAATTCTGTAAATGACAACACATTAACAATTTAGCTCAGTGGTAGCTACTTTGCTTATAAAACAGAGGGTCCCGGGATCAAACCCTGCTACAGCTATTATTTTTTTTTATTTTTGTTTCTCATTCATTTTTATGTGGCGTAGTGAAAGATAGTTTATTCGTATTTATTTTTATTATACAAAACAATGTTTGCGAACTGTCTAAATTTTTAAATAATATTTTCTTTTTTTATCTTAACTTTTAGTTTTCGACATAAGTACCTAGTACCAGTGTCATGGCGTTAAGAATTATTAGAGACTAATTCTTAATCACCCGGAAGTGGACAAGCTGGTGGGAACCAAGTGGTTTTAGACGCCATGTCACTGATAGTCGTAAGGTATATTTAACCATAAATGAAATTATAAATAGTATATGAATAATAATTACATTTATTTACAAACAAAAAACACAATCCTGTATAATAATCCTACAAATAAAATAAAAATATTCCCTTTTTCGTATTACCTACAAAAATATTTTTACAAATTCAAAATTACCTACAGGGCATTTTCGAAGTGACCGCCTTCCTTCTCCAAACATATGTTCCATCGTGCCCGTATTTCGCGGTTTAGATTGACATTAGTTGCACGCTTTGCGTCAGCTTCTTCCCGAATTCGTTGCAACAAATGTTCTCTTGTCGCCACTGGTTTTGAGTACACTTTTTCTTTTAAGGTCCCCAGACATAAAAGTCTAGGGGGGCTAGGTCGGGGGACCTGGCGGGCCACGCAAGAGTTGGACTGCCGCGACCAATCCAACGCCCATCAAAGTGCTCATTTAAATACCGCCGAACACGAGCAGCGAAATGTGCGGGTGCTCCGTCATGCTGGATCCAATGCGTCCGCAGTGTTTACAGTGGAACATCTTCAAATCATTCCAAATTGTGTAAATTCTGTAGAAATTCCAAGTAATTGTCACCAATTTAGTCAATTTAGTCGATTTGGAATCTCCACTGGTCCAATGAGGCGATTGTTTAATACTCCTGCCCACATGTTTACGGAGAACTCATGTTGGAACGAAGACTCCCTCGCCATCTTTGGATTTTGCTCAGCCCAATGGTGATAATTTTTTGAATTTATTATTCCTGCCCTTGTAAATTGAGCCTCGTCCATCCACAGAATTTTAGAGATAAGTTGTGGGTTTTGTATTAATAATTCATTTGATCTTTGGCAGTAAGCAATTCGTGAGAAATTGTCCCGTGGCAGAAGCCCTTGCACTTTGCGGTAATGGTAAGGATGCAGACCGTATCGCTTCCATAAACGCCAGACTTTGTCGTGGCCTATGTTAAAAATACGACCTATTCGTCTTGTGGACAATGTCGGGTCTTCAATGATTAAATTCATTATATCGATTTCGTCCTGCACGTCTAAAACGATGACACGTTCCCTTGGCGTCGAACGTAGACCTATCTCACGGTTGTACGTTGTTTCATAGACAACATTTTCGCAGAATATTGGTTCATAGAAAATGTTTCTCGTATTTTCATTTCATAGAATGATCATTTTTCAGAGCTCTTACATTGTATAGGTAATATGGTTTTGTATATTTTTTATTGTTCAGATATTTAGTTCTTAGAATTTCATTTCGTAGTGTATTCAATCAAATATTATTAATTCGTATAGTATTTTTTGTCTAGAACAGTTGTTTCAAAAACTGAATATTCATAGAATGTTGTTTGTCATTGTATCAAACTTAATATTTTTTATTCAGTCATAATTAAACTATAGAATTATTCATTACATACCATTATACAAATACAAAAGAAATACCTTTGTCCAAAGAATTTTAGTAAGCGATTTAGACCTGAGAACCGGTCGACGAAGCCCCGCTGAGCGGGGCTTCTATTTCTGCTCTAAGGGATAAAAGTTACCTAACGAACCTATCCAGGTTAGAGCAGGGTAGGTACAAATTTGTCGTTTTTTAATGCAGCCCCCCTTGTGGGGGGCTTCGCCCCCCCGTCCCCCCTTTTTTTGGTTTCGCAAGGATGACGATACGTAAACAATTAATTAAAAGTAAGTAGGTATTTTATTTATCCGGGAAACTACGCTCGAAACCTAACCAATCCAAGTCGGTTTACCCTGATTTATTACTTGGATTGGTTAGGTTTCGAGGCTAGAACAGATTGAAAAGCTAACTAACCTAACCTAACCTACCCTACCTAACCTACTTTGCCTATAATCTACCTAATTTTTCAGGTAGCAGTTTGGTTTTTTTAGAGGGAGGGCGAATCAGTGTATAAGAAACAAAATACTTGCATGAAATATGACTCATTAGATAAGAATAACACTATGCAATAAATTAAATAGTGGAACTAAATATTATATAAACTAGTAAAGAACTATAAAACAACAATCTATGAAATAAGTGCCTACAAAACAAAAATACATGAAATGTAATTCTAGTGTTTGATTACTTTGTAAAGTAAAAAAGTTAGATAGCAATATACATGGAACTGAATGTCTGTGAAATATGTTTTAAGTAATTGAATAGTCTATGAAACAATAATATTGGAACAGAAAGTATACGATCCAAATAATATATGAACAAATTTCTGTGAAACGAAATTCTATGAAACTTCTGTCTATGAAACAGTGTGCCACCCTATCTCACTGAACCGTCTATGTACCTGCAAAAGTAATAAACGTGGGTTAGGTATAAAGAGACATATAAATTTGAAGTAGCTAGGTATAAATAAGGCATACGAAAACAGCTAATTACTTACATTCCTAAAAGTATAAGGCTGCGGTGTACGTCGATTGGGATATCGAATTTGGTACACTCTTGCTGCTTCTGCGGCATTTCCATTACACAAACCGTAAATAAAATGTATGTCGGCCTCTTCTTGGGCCGTATAATTTACACGTGGCATCAATGGAAGCACAGATATTATTTTACAAATAATTATTTCTTTGAAAATAAACAACAATAATAAAATGACAATTTGATGTTTGTGACATATACAAGTCAAATTAAAACTAATCTTAAACGAACTCCTTTATTTAAAAGTGAATGTAGTACATGACGAGAACTGAAAACTCTTTACTTACAAAATAGAAGAAAATAGTATTTGGTTATGTTGTATTAAGAAGACTTTACAATGGTTTAATGTAATTAAGTGAGAAAATTAAGATTTTGAATAATTTGAAAACGGTTCGAGTTAGGATATTAGTTTCTTGGTACAATTAACTTTATTTGATGTATAGAATCTACCCTTGAAATTAAAGCAATTACTCACGAACACCCTGTATATACTAATTCTCATTTATTTACTTGGACCTGAATTGTTTTAAAGTCATTAATTTACGTAACCTGTGAAAGTATAGTTGGGTCAATAGTTATTTGTTATACAAGGGTGCAAAGTTGTATTTTACCCGCGAGTATGAAATTGAAACACGAGCAAGCGAAAGGATTCTATAGTTGAACCACGAGCGAAGCGAGTGGTTCTAAAATAGAATCCTGAGCGCAGCGAGTGTTTTAACATACGAGAAGTAAAATACATTTGCACCCGTGTGTAACACAAAACTTTTCCCCTCACTATAGCGAGGAAACTCAAAAAAGGTAATTATTTGTTCACATTACAATCATCATCGGGTTAGTGATAATAATTTTCCAAATGCATCATGTATTTAATGCAAAATTTTGTCGCAGTAAACTTACCACGAAAAAGTAAACGCAGCACGATTTTAACACATTCCTGTAGTTGCACACCAACGCCAATGCATTATTAAATCATTCTCATTCATTATTTTTACAAAATTATAACAGAACACCCTGAAAGTTGTTTAGTTTACTATTTTTATGCGTGTTCAAGTCGGTAAATAAAGATTATAACCTATAATATTCTTTGACAATGTTGACGTTGACATTTTCTGCGTTTTGTGATTGCATCTAGTCATCTTATCATCATTCACTAAAACAATTGTTACTTATGGAATTTTAGGATTTATATGTTAAAATCATCATATTATATAAAGGTTTGTATTTTACACTAAATTCTCAAACAAATTATTTAATTATCATTAATATGGAACAATTTCCATGAGCATTTTACGTTTTGTTGTTCCAAAACCAAAGTCATTACTTTGCCACACAAGTGAATAATATGCGTTTTTACACGTTCGTATTAAAGGATAAACGAGCACTTTACGAGCTAGTGAGGGGAAAAATTATTTTCGTTGTCTTATTTTGTGTCCCTAAAAAACGTGACGCAGTGGTGATTTTTGTATGAGATGATGTTTTGTTTTCAATATCTGATGTATACCTTGCGTTCACTGGTATACCTAGATTAAAATTTAGCGTGAAAATTAAATACAAGTGCACCGGATTTTTTATATACACTGAGTCGAAACAGCAACTACAAGCGTGACAGAGTGGTATGAAAAAACACAACGATAATAATTATGACCAGGGCTCGGAGTTTTCATCGCACGGTAAGACTAATAGCAAGCTATGGAGTCGACATTTGCCATAAATCTAAATTCTTCTTCATACTCATACTCACTAATTTTGTTAGTCCCGTAACACTTTTGTTCCTTATGCAGGCTAACAGATCAAAATAATTAATCGAAAATACATCTTACCTAATGTAATTAAAATTTATTTATATAGTATAATTTGGGAAGTGTTAAGCTTTAAATCGATGGCCCCTGATGTGCCCTTACCACCACGGCCTATAATAACCAGATGGGGGACGTGACCGAGTGCTATATTTTATTATACAACTCATAACGAAAAAATTACAAATATTATTTCGTCATTGAACAGCAGAGATGCCGTCGCAATTTAAAACCCCCACACTGTACTAATAAACGGTAATATGCAAAGCGAGCTAAGTTATATAAAATATAACTTTGAACTCATTGTTGATTCAATTACAAAATTGCAGTGTACTACTATACCTATTAAGCAAAGTTTTCAAATATTAGATGAATTAAGACAATTTTTAACAATTTTCGGCCCTGAAACAGATAAAAATAAATTGGAATGTGTACTCAATAGAAATCCGGACTTCATCAACTTAACTTAAGGCACATGGCAAGTACTGAACAATTTGAGCGAGTTCTAGAATATGCTACGCTAACTCCCATTGATGTAGAACGATCTTTTTCAAGTCACAAAGGGATTTTCAACCAATATAGAGCCAGTTTCACCCCAGAAAATATGGAAAAAAGTTGCCATTATTTACTGGTTATACAATTGTTATTTTGAAATGGACAGTACTCAATTGGATATTGGAAACTTTTGGAATTTGTAGTTTAATTTTGTTCTTAATTCGTCTGTTCGTTTGCTACCTAAAGCATAAAATAAATAAATAAATAAATTAAATAAATGAGTATGAGTATGAAGTTAGATAATAATTGAATTTTAATATGGAAATTATTATTTATCAATTTTATCATACACCACCGCTATAAAGGCATTTAAAGATAAATTTAATAAATGAGTGTGAGTATGAATAAAATTTTAGATTTATGGCAAATGTCGACTCCATAGCTTGCTATTAGTATTACCGTGCGATGAAACCTCCGAGCCCTGATTATGACATTATGAACTTAATAATACGAGACTAAATATTAGATGAATTAAGACAATTTTTAACAATTTTCGGCCCTGAAACAGATAAAAATAAATTGGAATGTGTACTCAATAGAAATCCGGACTTCATCAACTTAACTTAAGGCACATGGCAAGTACTGAACAATTTGAGCGAGTTCTAGAATATGCTACGCTAACTTCCATTGATGTAGAACGATCTTTTTCAAGTCACAAGGGGATTTTCAACCAATATAGAGCCAGTTTCACCCCAGAAAATATGGAAAAAAGTTGCCATTATTTACTGGTTATACAATTGTTATTTTGAAATGGACAGTACTCAATTGGATATTGGAAACTTTTGGAATTTGTAGTTTAATTTTGTTCTTAATTCGTCTGTTCGTTTGCTACCTAAAGCATAAAATAAATAAATAAATAAATTAAATAAATGAGTATGAGTATGAAGTTAGATAATAATTGAATTTTAATATGGAAATTATTATTTATCAATTTTATCATACACCACCGCTATAAAGGCATTTAAAGATAAATTTAATAAATGAGTGTGAGTATGAATAAAATTTTAGATTTATGGCAAATGTCGACTCCATAGCTTGCTATTAGTATTACCGTGCGATGAAACCTCCGAGCCCTGATTATGACATTATGAACTTAATAATACGAGACTATTGTTATGGATATGGTACTTATATGTAGGTATTAGTACGATGTTATAGATATTCGTCGCTTAATTGATTGAAGTATTTTATCAATCAAATAAAGGGATAATACATGATAATATGTAGGTATTTAAAAATGTTTTTATACTTAAATATTGCCTTTGATAAAACTTATAATGTTTTAAGATATTGTCATCTTGGTCACGGCTTCCTATTTCACATTTAGAACGTAAATTTATACACGCAAAAACAATTCTGATTAAACATCCTTTGTTATATAATTGCGCCCTTCTTGTATTAAAACCACAACATAGAAAACCGCTGGTATTGATGTTTTACAGAAAATAAGGCTCTTTATATAAATCTTTTCGTTTCGATACGGGCTTTGGTGAACACGTTTTTCATGAACGGAGGAGTAAGCCGTGGATATCAAGTTTATTACCTGATTTCGTCACTGTCGACGGTGCCACCTTATAGTGGGAAGTAAATTCTGACTGGGTGTGGCAAAATAATAGTTTGTTCAAGGGCACGACTTTTTTAGTAGAAAATCGTAAAAAAACAATCGAAATTTTATTCTTTCACATACTTCAAAAAAAAAGTTCAAATGTCATCTTGTAAAGTATTTGGGAATCTAGCCAATAATACTCGTATAGGCAAATAATAGTAAATTGTAATCTCAATTACATACAGATTGGATACAATGTATAATGTTTTGTTGGTATGTATATCCGATATATCCGTCTTAATTTAGTTACTTATTTACAAAATGGAAATTCATTCAAAACTTATCGAGCTACGCAACTGTTTTTATTTACTAGTGAGTGTGGTTTACTCCCGGTATAATTTGAATAATATGTATTGGATTACATTAGCATATAAATAGGGATTGCGGTTGTTTTTACGTAACAGCCTTGAAGTATGTACTGATGTATTGTATTGAACCGACTAAAGTACGAGTGTAATATTTTAACGGGAATGACGTTACACCCGTGGTTGCAGTGCAGGCACACTGGCGAGAAAATGTATCAACACCTTCTAGCTGCTCGGGTTTTGGGTCGCTTCTTAGTCTTGTCTTGGTTAATCGTTTCAAAACTGATTCATAGATTAATCATTTTCTTAAAATTATATATCTGATATCGGTAATTAAGAAAATCTGTGTAAATAGTTACCTTAAGCATTCGAAATTCAATATGAATAAATAATTTGAACTTTGGAGTCATGACTATATTATTGCGAATAGTGACGCCGCTCTTTGGTTATAAGAAATAAGCACAGTCAACAAAAAATGTGGTTTACCACTTTTTGATTCTATTCAGTGGTAATAAAGTTGAGCAGTGGTAAGCTAATTTTTTGTTGACTATAACTGCGACCATATAATATATGGTACGGCATGTTATTATAACATGGACGTCTAACACCAGCACAAAAATACCCCCAAAATCAATTGTTCAATTGTGCCAAGATGGGCAGGACATAGCGCTTTTCTTAACACCGCGCATATTTCGGCGCAACACATTTGACAAATGTTTATAGAATATAGCCAATCAAAAGTTTATTGGACCAATCACAACTATTTTTAAAAACTTAATTTTTATAGGTTGAAATTGAAATTCATTGCCGTGATGATCTGATGATTAACGAGGGGATGACATTTGTCAACTAAAAATTCAGGACCGTTTTTGAAAGGCAATCTACTTGGCGTGCAACTTCCATGTTTTATTTGTTCGTAGCCATTAAAAACACAAACAAACCAACGTTACACATTATACACATGCCTTACACATGTTACATATTAAATATAGGTAAGGTATGTTGATCTCCCCATGGCTTATACCGCTGTCTCTGACTTAGTTATTTAGTTGCTAACTCGACATGAACCCGGGTAACCGCACTTTAACTAGTTCTATGTTCTAATTGCAAACAAATTGAAATTGATAAATTATGCTAAACATCAACGCAGGGTTGTCCGTAATAGTTCATACGACGTTTTTCAACACACTTGCGAGGAAATACATTAATCTTCTGGATTCCGACTATTTCTGCCACATGACAACTCTTTGGTGTATTAAAAAAAACATAATCTGACTAAATTCGAACGCTTCACCATGACATAATCCTTGCAATTGTTTGCAAACATACTTGGTGGGGTTATGTTATCACCTACTGCAAGAACGATAACGTAATGAAAAAGCACGCGTGTTTAATATCTTGGATTATGAACCTAAAAGCGGTTCAATAATACGTTACGAGACAGGGTGTTGAAAAAGTTATTACGTCACACATTTCAGGATGCTTTAAGTTTAAATATCATTATTTATGTTTTGTGTCCAATTAATGCAATGGACTAACGCTTATATATTACTAAGTTCTGCGCACATAATAGCATGTATACGTGCAAAGAAAATCTTGGAATCTTTGCACCTTCCTATGCTCATTTATTTTTGAAGCTTTGCATTTGCTCATATATTTATGAACTCGACTGTACTTGGTATTCTGACAACCCTATATCCAGCGTGCCTGCAGCTCGTCGCGGCCACTTAGCGACTACGGCCAAGTTGGACCGAGTGAAGTTTCACAACAGCCAAGTTAACAATACCAAGAATTATCATACGTAACTTCTTACCTACAGACTAGCAGTTTCAGGTGAGTTATGAATACCTATTCTGCGTTTATGTATGAAAGGAATATATCAGATGTTTAAAGCTCGCTTGCTTTGACTTGGATTGTAGATTATGTGTCTAGTGCTAATTACTAATTTGACTGGATATTTTTGCCCTGTGTAGTTATGAGACATTCATTATCAATATTCTGTAGATAACTAACTATTATTTGGGTCATTTTCAGTATATGTAAGGCTTCTGATTACTTTTGGCGTCCAGGGGAACCCTATGTAGAAAAGCCATTTTTCCTAACTAGTGCGGAAAAGTAAACTTTGCGCACGTTTCGCGTGTGTTATTTTCCGTACTTCTTCCTAATCAGAATGCGCCTGCGGAATACAAAATGGTGTTTTTGTCCTCAACTTCATCGTGGTCAAATGCCGTCTATAATAACTTTTTTTTCGATTAAAACAATGATAAATTGTATAATATCACGTCGTTATATTTTCTTTATTGCTTCAGGTTGGGATGGTAGTAAATAGCCGCAAAAGTCGGACGGGGTAATTTTTTCCTTACACGATGTGGGGCTAATGTGACCAAGATAGCTGCAACATCTGGAAAATGTTGCCGTTTCGCGGCTAGGTTGACTATGATAACAAATAATGCGTAAAATCTTCGTACTTCATTACTGTATATAAGATAAATGATTTATTTCGTAAAATAAAAATAAATATTCGCGTTTCGTTTTATACAGTTTAAAAACATGTAGCTAGTTTGGAATACTGTGAATTTAATACTAGTAATTTTTTGAATAAACGTTATAGCACTCTCTGCTGTATTCCCAATTTAAGCTAGAATGGTTAATTAGGTTTAAAATTAGTAATAAGGTGAATATTCCGCGTTTTTATTTCGTCATTGTCGTCTCTGCAATACCATACTTATCCTCCTGAGTCCTAGTAACGTCACTTTCATCAACCGAATTTTAACTTTGACACTATATCTATAAAGTCAAAAGGTTATGTAATATATTTATATATATATGACATAGGGCATCACGAGGTTAAGTATAAGTATTGTTACAAGAGACGAACCTAAGGATATTGTTTTAATATAATCGTAATTCTGCACCCATATTAAGTCTAGCGCAATCAATGCTGCTGATACTCGTCCTTTTGTCCTGGCAATACTCGTGGGATGACAATGACAAATCCGATCGATTGAAATGCTGCTCGGAGAATCGCCCAACACTGACGTTAATTATTTACCTTCCTAGAAGATGTTCCTAGGAATTCCCTTATATGTATGCTCCTCTGCTTATGAGACATGGAGTATATTTTATTCAGTAATTCGTAAATAAACACAACTTAAAATAAACATAATTTGATCATCATTGGTAGCTTCGATGCATGGAATTGTACAATTTATAGGTACATCTATTCTTCATGCATGGAACGACGAAATAACGAAACTGAAACAATTACTTAAATGAGCTCTTTGTTCATTAACTTTAGTGTACATTCAGCAAGCCTAGCCAAGATGATAAGTCGCGCGACCAAAGAAAAGAGTGAATCACGAGACTTTTCGTTCGAAATGTTTGAATCTGCCATTCTCATATATTTATTACGTATCGCTTATCATATACGATTACAGAATGACATCTTGGCTAGGCTTGCAGGTTACACTCACAAAATTAAAATCACACCACAACTTAGCATATTATGTACCTACATACATTAGTTAAATGTCCCATATCGGCGTAATAGCTTGGTCACCGTAGACCGCTCCCGCAGATTGCCCGGCCAGATGAAGGCACTGAATGCATATTTCCTTCCCCCGCCACACGTGCTAAACATGAGGTGAATATCATTATGGCCGCTACTTTATTATTTTATAATGCCACTTACTTTCTCATAAAATATGTGCAAAATGTGATGTTCATAGATAGATTTTCGGGGAAATAAAATATGAGGTAATAGAATTATTGATTTTGGGAGTATTTCCGTGTGAATTTCTTGTCGTTTTAATAAATGTGGCACGTCCAATTTTTTTCTTTCTGACTCAGTGGACAGTTAGTTATATCGTTCTCGAATAACGCTATTTTTTGGCACGGATAATATTCTCATCATAATTGATAATATTGGGTCATTACCTATGAAATTGGTGTTTTTAGTCATAGACTTTAATTGGTCCTTAATTTTATTATGTAATGATTAACTTAGATTTATTTTTTGTCTTGAACTGTGCACTGTGTAACGAAGATATTTACATACTAATAATTGTTTTTTTTTCTTAATTGATATTCTAAAATAAGCTTCGAAAACCACTCTTGCCATATGCTGCCGGTTCATGAATATGTTTGGAATAGGTACAGTCAAGGGCATTAATATAATTATATACACTTCTCCATACTGAGCCCTTACAAATGTGTCTATATATTAATGCACTCGACTGTATTTAGGTAATTGTGTGATAAAACCTTGTTTTATGAAATGGAGATAAACAAGACGCCTTAAAAGTTTCTTATATTACTGGCAAAATTTGGTTTAGTTTGATTTAGACATCGAAAAAATATACACATAATTCATTGTATGAAAATAGTAGATTGTTCAACGAGGGACTAAAACAGGCCATTATGACACGAGATATTTATCCACCCGAGCGTAGCGAGGGTGGATGTAGTTCGAGTGTCATTATGGCTGTTTAGTCCCGAATTAAACACTCTACTTTTCACTTAGAATGCGAGGAAAAAAGCTACGTTCTACATAATCTCAGTATTAATTAACAGAAAGAACAAATAAGAAACAAAAAAATTATATGTTCTGCGATGTCAAAACTTCCGATTTCTTCGGAACATGGCCACTTTACTATAAATTCGCAAACTTTTTCAAGTTATAGGTATGGTTTAGTTGGAGTATGGTTTTAAGCTTCTTAGATTTTTCATCAAAATATGTCAGAAATACGCCTTCCATAAATGATGTTGGTACCTACCTAATTTGCTTTCCAGTTTTCAAATCCATAAAAGTTTGATACGCTTTTGAATATATTACACTAGATTTCGGCGGCAAAAGATTTTGCACCACCTCTTTTGCATTCTTCTTCATTCTGGAGTAAGGCGTTAATACTTCTTCATCGCATGACGTGACATCGTAAATTATATAACTACGATTTGAACAATATTACTTATGGACAAAAACACAAAAAATAAGCAATCAAATTCGTTCCGCGTTTAAGTTTTTATCTGTATTCCTTTTTCGAAATATGACGCTTTAAATATTTGCATATTTAGCCAACGAATTGGAGCTAACTACATAACTATTTTGAAGCTAATTGGTTATTAAAAAATAAGTAATAAATTGGATTCAATCTTAATCATATATTAAACAAGTATTAAATATACATGTATATCAAGAAAATAAATCGATTCTCCTTAATATTTTTTCACGATTGACATTTTGAGGTTATTTTCAATGTCAATAACCGTTCGTTCAAAAATAATAAACACTAGAAATGGCTGTTTAGGGGTTTCCAAAGTCAATTAAAAAAAAGTTTAGAGGTTGTATCCACGGCATGCACAAAAGTGGTCCATACACAAGCACTGAAAATGGCGACTATCCTTTATTCTTGAATACCGTGAGTGTGGCTGTTTACGGGTTTCCAACGTCAATTAAAAAAATTTTACTTTAGTCCCTAGAGATTAATAAAGAGTTTTAGTCCCGATATGCAGGGACTAAAATAACATTTTAAGAGCATGAGAAGTGAAAATACTATTTACGAAATTCTCCATACAAATCGTCAATTTCATAATTAACGCTTTCGGTGACAGTACGTCTATGTACAGGCGGGGTGCTGTATGGTTAACGCTGCTTAACTCTTTCGCTGTCGGCGAAAGTGTTAATGACCTAATATTATCTACACATAACAAGGTCAATCTTACGATACAGCACAACTCTAGTTCAAGATCGCATTTAGTAAAAACTACAAGGTATTTTTATTTGTCCCCTGTAGCTGTACGAGACACCAGGCGCTTGCTTAGCTTACGTTTAAAATAGTTCCAGCATTAACTAGTGGAGTGGACCCCACGCGTATTTACATGCAACTGTGAAGTGCTAAATATAGATAAGTTAGACTTTTTCTCTAGTGATGTACTTACGTACCTACGTATTCATTCAAAATAGCTGCAACAAGTTTTTACATACATCTTAAACGTTTGTTATATGATTTAAACTTATTAGTTACTTCGTGTAACTAGATTTTAGTTAAAATTATTGGAACTGATAAGTACACAGATGTCTAAGGTTTCTGAGGTGACCCGATAAATGTTCTGATTTGGGTAGAAAACCAGAATGTTTATTCGTCATGGAAGAAGGAAAAAAATACAAATTGTTAAATGCTAGACCGTCAAAGGGCTACAATAAAAAAAAACTTTATTCTGAATGATTTACACTACAGTATTACAAAAGTAAAGCCATAAACAATCGGTACAATTGGTGTATAATATCGATTTATCTACTATTTTTGAAATTAGCATAAAAGTAGGTACCAATTTTTTTTATAAAGAGTGAGGTGGAAGTACTAATACCCGACGCTGTACCATAACCCGTCATTATAGCTTGAGTTGCCATCGATAAGATAAAATCAACTATTAGGGCATTTAAACGATGATACATTTATGTGCCTTTAATGCTTCATATCCCAACTTTGAAATGATTAGCTTATATCTAAATTATTTGCATAATCTTAAGAGAGACTGACGTTTATTAGGACTGAGTGTTAATATTTCCAATGTCCCAATATGTGACATTGAAACTTGTACCGAAGTGCCATCTATTGGGACTGCCAGCAAAAGCACCTGACGCTTACTCATACAATGGAGTTGACTAAGAAAATTAGCAAATTTTGAGAAAATTTGATATTTTCACCCTATAATGTAAGAAAACTAACAAACTCCTCTCCCAAAACACATGACAATACTTTATGTAGATTTTTCTACTCCCGTACTTTTATTTGTCATTTACAAGGTCGTGAACACACCCGTAAGACCCTACCTTACAGATGTCAAGATAAGTCTATATTGTCTATTCCCTGTAAACGCATTCTGGCATACACGCAGTACGTTTTTGGATTTTTAAGACACCTCGTGTATACACGACGTAATGAAATACATGGCTGCCAACCTAATTTTAAATGTCATTTCTGATGAATAGTAAACCATAGAGGAGCTTTCTTTTTAATTTTGACGTCTCCTTCCCATTATCTTGATGATAATGATAAATAAATAAATATCTTGGGACATCTTACACAAATCAACCTAGTCCCACGGTAAGCTCAATTAAGGCTTGTGATGTGGGTACCAGGCGACGATATATATAATAGATAGATACATATAGATACTTAAATACATAGACAACCATGACCAAGGAACAAATATTTGTGATAAATAAATACACAAATAATGCCCTTGTCGGGATTCGAACCCGGAACCTCCAGCTTCGTAGGCAGGGTCACTACCAACTAGGCTACGGAGGCTGACATGATGATTAATAAGATTGTGTTTGACTAAGAATATTCGGCTTCGCCTCAAATTGTTACCCACGCCACTCACTTTTTTTTGACCTTTCTTAAACAAGGGTTGCATAAAATACTATTATATATGAGCAAAATATCGTAATTCAAATATATATTCTCTGTTGACATGTTGCGCACTAGTATTTCCACCCTTTGAGGATTTAGTATGGGGAGACGGTATCGCTATAACTTTCCTAACAAAACATTCTGCCAATTTCCGAGGGGGACGAGGTAGCACATATGTAAACGATCTAACTACAAATGCATTTCTTCTTCTCGTTACTACTCACGCACACTTAAACAATACCACAACACTAAGTTAAATTATCACACTAATACAGTAAAATTTCTATGCGGACACAATTTCAAACTATCGACGTAGGTGTAATCGAACCGATTAATATGCCTTTCAAGTGTCTGAAGATTATCGTATCGATATATTTTTCTAAACGTCATAGATTGACGTACACCTTGGTACTATATATTGTTGTTTTGAGTATTTAAATAAAAGTAAACAGACAATTAGTAACAGTTATTAATTAATCAACCAATTTTAATACAAAACCGCCTGAATGTCTTGCCATTAACCTACTTCAATTGATTATGTTTTCGTTTATCGCGATCTTTGACTACGAAAGCTGTAACTGTAAGGAAAGTCTTGGTCAATCCCGTGCATTTCGAAATCCGTAAATCAATTATAATATTAATTAGCGGTTGTGAAAGAAAACAATGTATGTCCATACGAGTGTACATACGAGTATTATTTATTTTGTTGTAGTAAGAAAGTTTTAGTTAACTGGGGTAAAACTCACTGAGGCTTAATTGTGAATACTCGTAAGAATACAATTTGAATACAAGTACGTAGGTACAAGGTGCGTAGGTGCGTATACATACAAGATTTTGCAATAAGGCCGGTGATATTGATATTCCTTAGTGATATTTTAGTAAGTACCTAAATACAATTTATAATATAGGTCCAACTAGCGTTAAGTAGCACTTGTAAAAATGAAGTTATTGAATTCGATAAGACTGTGTTTTTATTTACTTACTGTGAGAACACTAATATACGTAAACACAAGTGTCCGTATCTCGACATTTTATACCTACTCTCGACATTGTGTCATAAAGAGTAACGTTCACATCACTATGTATTTTCGCGCGTAATACGTATTCCAAATAAGCGCAATAAATATTCAACCTTATTGGCTTACATATAAGCTTAACATTAGACCAAGGCAGAGTCTTCTGTCTTACTTGATTCACTAAGTCTGATATTTCCTACAAAATTTAAAGATGGGTAGACCTTATTAACCTTAAATACGAGAATACAATAAATGTCAAACTTTCTCCATCAGTCAAAAATGAAAATACGAATTGTGTGCGATATTTTTGAAACCGATTTTGCTATCGATTCGCTGGTACTTGATTTTCTTGAACAATTTTATGTAATAAAATGTTGTAATATAAACAAATAAAGGCAAGATATGAAATAGTATCGCATATTTTGTATACATGATGTATTTGAACGAGTTTTGAATCCATACATAGCACATACAGACATTTTGACGGAGCTTGTTACGGGTACATAACGATTACAAGACTGCGAAGAATCGATTAATGAAATAGTTTTTATAAACAGGTTTGGTCAATGTACAAATTCTTGGCCAAAGTCTTTGGCAGAGGGGAAACGATATGAAGCCGACTCCATTACTAAATCCTCAAAGATTTCCACCTTATTGGGAAATTGCACTCGACGAAGGTTTTTAAGTGAATTATGGGCTCTAAATCGAAAGAGGTGGAAGATAACTGAGCATTCCGTTCTTTATTACAGCCATACATTTCAATTTATTTACATAATTTGGCAATTGAACTAGATACAAAATAACACTCGACCGAAATATAACTGTGGGTTCGTATGTGTACAATTTCAGAGTAAGTATATTTTGTACCGAACTCGGAAATACGTTTATAGGATTGGTAGTACTATAGCATAATTTTGCATAAAACCAGCGTGATCGTAACTATAGCAATAAGTTGATTTGAAAAAAGTTGATTCACCCAAAATCACATTACATAAATTACAACATATAACATAATTTACACATAATTACCTAACGCCTCGCAAAATTGGCAACTTCTTTGGGGCACTGTTATTTTATTTAAACGTGAATTTCTCGCTACTACCTGTAAGTATAACGGTACAAAGCACTGTTAAACGTGAAGGTTACCTCCTAAATTAGGTAAATGCAGTCCAACACTGCCTTGGTCGTGTACCGCGGAGCCTGCACGATGGCCTGTGCATATTTCAGAGGCCATTAAACCATGTCGTCTGCACTACATCCAATCACAAAACAGCTTGAATGGCATACTGCACCTAAATAAAAAGGAACCTTACACATATCCGGTAAGATTTGAGTTGGCGCAGTAGGTAGGATGGGGCACGTTTTTCCATTTCGAAATATGAGTTGCACCGTTTGTATTCAAATAAGAACTTTAAAGCCCTGTAATTATGTCCAAGATTCAATATGTCAAAACAACGATGAGTGTAGTTTTCTGTACTCGTAATAGAGAACAGGTTACGTAATGTATGTCAAGACACGGAAAATTTTGATTCGGAATTCAAATTGATGCTCCAATCTATGTGTAGTAGCGGACATGGTCGTGGGGAATGGAATCTCATTAAATTACAGCACGAATCTGTTGAAAGCTAGTCTGAGTGGCTACCGCGAACATTGAGATTCAAAGTCGATCTCTACTCGCAGCTTGAATAATAAAAGTTCAATAGAGATTGAGATGGTCGATGTTTGCATTTTGATGTTTGCCAAATTGGATACCTTATTTATAAATGGATTCATCTGTAAAGTAGTATCCATTTTTGCAGTCCATTGTATTAATACTTAGAATCGTTACGATTATGTAATCTGTAATTGTTTAACTACGTAAGTACTAAATATTAGATTACTATATTATTATGTACTCTGTTGTCAGTTCGTAAGTTTATTATACTACAGTACATTCGTAATTCCCATCAATCTACACCAAAAATTGTTCTACATTTTGTTCTACCCAGTTCTACCACTTTGTCGGCGTCATTTGAAAATTGCAAATTTTTAGTACTAACGGCCACTGAGCTATGCAGCAGACCGACAGACGGATATGGCGAAACTATAATAAGGGTTCCTAGTTTACTACGAAACCCTAAAAAATAGCATTATTTTTTACAGGTTTCGTTTATTACTGTAACAATTAAGGAATAAACAATTAAAGCTCACATATTTAGATACACTTAATAAATTTAAGTAAATAAAGTAGCAGACGCCATATTATGACCCTTATTTTCTGTCGAGTAGATATTATAACGATTTATTTATTTTATAAAATTTCATTCAATCCAAGTTTTTTGTTATCCCCTAGTAATTGATATTGTATTCTCTTTACATTGTAACTTTTGGTTGTTTATCGGAACTTTTAGTCTAAATGCCCAATAAACTAAGACGGAAACTTTCAGAAAGGTAAAGCAAGTTATGTCCTAGGAAAGGCTAAAAGCGAAGAAAAGTTAGGAATAAGACTTACAACAATATTTTGGTGTTAAGGCACACATGCGCCATGGAGTTAGATGAATCAATTTAACGATCAAATCTAGATTCACCATTTTAATTTTTTTTAAAGTATTTTGAGTTGCATTGTTTATAGAAACGTAAACTAAAATCATGATGACCTATTTTTTCGAGTATCGTTAGAGATTCTCTCGGTCAAGGAGGAAGTAAGAGGACAGTCAAATGCATAAATATTGGTGCATCTAAATCACCACGATTATCAATCTTCATATTACTTTGCCCCTTGTTCTGTGTTTGGAAGCCAAATATGACTTTGGTTGAGCTGAGACAGGTTCTGATAAGAGGGAGCCAATTTAATGCTTGAGGGTATAATAATGCAAAAATAAGGAAAAAATTGAAATATACATGCATACTCGTACTGTGCTTCAGTAGAATCCGAAAAAAATGTAGACAAACCTAAAAATTGGCATTATTTCATAATCACGAGAACACTGGTGTTATGATGAGTTTTCACGAGAGTCTACATACATTTTTAGATATTTATTAGCATCATCATCATCATCAGCCGTGTGGTGACGGCAGTAAGAATACATTTGTCACCACCCCAACTCCTCGTCGTAAGAGTCGACTAAGGGATTGAAGTGTCAGTAACCACTACTTGATAAAAAATTGATGATGGGCAGCAGCGTCATCATAGTGGAAAAATTACTGCGATCGCCAATCCGCTTACCCAGCGTGGTGACTATATTCTACTCATAGTTATATTCATATATTTATAGTTTAAGTGCCAAGACTTACAGACAATAGATTAATTAATTATTAATCACTCACTACATCTATAAACAACTCTTTTTTTGGTAAATGTTGTGTCATTTCTTGTGTCCACAGTACTTTCGAATCCCTTTCTGATTCCGGTTTGATAATATCAAGGCAAATTCTATTTTTTTCAGCCATATTTATTATATTTTTTTCGGATTCCACTGGCGGATGATATACCTTTATTTTCACGAACAATCGAATGTATAGAGCCAACCTATGCACGTCTCGCTAAGCTCGGGTAGCCAATATGTCGTCTAAGCCACGATAAAAGCTTACCTTGTCCCTAACCCTATTCGTAAAAATGAAAGGGCCAAATCTGCACAATCCTTCCCAGATATGAGGGCATTGTTAGCTCTTGACCCCCCTAATCCGCATGAAATTGTCAAAAGAATTTATTGAGAGCGATTTGTTTTGCGGCCTGCTGACACTAAAAAATCGTATACAATTTATAATAATATACGGGGGACCTGAATATTCAAAATTTCGTGAATTTCTTTAAGGGAAATGCGACGTTACGCTTTCAATAAAGGAAACATTTTTTTATTGTTATCAGTCAGATTAAACAAAGTAACATAGGTAGAGATCGTCTGTTCAGCTGCCAGTGTCATGGACTCCCCCTCCTCCTCATAGTTATCAGCAACTAATTATAAGTTAACCTTTAACCTCTTAATCACCGTGCAAACTTTCCACCCACAAAAATTAAAAGTTCAAATGGCATTTAGATAGACTTTCCTCGTTAACTTACCTACGCTTAATTATTTTGTGCACATGCGTAATAGGTATCCACTTGGAAGCTACATAAACTTTTTCTAAAATATCGTCTTACTATTTGTTAGAACAAACAAATGATTTGAAGTAAGTAAATAAGAGTAGATAAGAGCTGGTGACTTCCTCGCACAACGCATTGGTATTGCGATACAGCGAGGAAATGCCGCCAGCATCCTCGGTACAATGCCACAAGGGCCAATCTTAGATATAGGTTAGGTTAAGTAGATTAGTTAGAATTTTAATCTATGTATACAAATCGTAGTTTTGAGAATAAATATATATATAAAAAGTAAATATAGTATGGTTGAATTTGCCACTCATTAAGTAAAATTACAGTCAAGCATTGAGAATAGCCCTATTATTCAGTATTAGCAGTGAGCGTATCCTTTGTCTCCAAAATTGATGTGCATCCGACTGGCTGCCGTACAACCCACTTCTAATATATTGGACAGTCCATTTGCACTTCCATTTCTTCCTATCTGACTTGCATTAGTTGATAGTTTCCAGCAAGCCTGAGCTTACTTATTTATCTAACCTAATTAGGTAAGTGATGTCAAGTTGGATAAGGTTTACTTTTTTCATCGACCTAGTCCCGAATTATTTGATGTTCAAGTTTCTACGCTCGCTGTTAATATAACTCCAAGATTTAACCCGAGTTTAACTGAGCTAAAAATTAAAATTAAAACTTCGTGAGAGGTATCTTTTATTTAAAATTAACATTCAAATTTATAAAAAGAAAACTTATAAACTGTTATCGAAACTACTAGATCGTATTCGTTTTTATTATGACGAATCCTTTAAAAATTAAGTATTTTTATCTTAATGTCGCTTAAAGACGTGTAGAGTCCACTTTAGAGCGAGATAATCATATTAGGCTCTGGTCTCACCGCGAGCTACTAAGCTATATGAACTATAGGCTATAAACACGCACAAAAGACACGCACTCCCGTGTAAAAAACTACTTGCCCGGCGGTGATAGATGATAGCTGGGTGAGTATCACCGTGTCTCTTTCATTTACACGGGAGCACTTGCATGCTTGCATTTTGTTCGTGTTTATAGCCGATAGTTCATAGCTTAGTAGCTCTCGGTGAGATCAGTGCCTTAAGGTAGACTTGTAACATACTTATGGGATTTATTACCATGAATATGTTACCAATTATAAATGTGTTATTTTTTAACCTTTATTTGTGGTATATAGTTAGTATAAATTTAAGTTTCATGTAACTTCCTCGGAACCGACTAAACATTTACAAAGTTCCTTTAATTTATAGGCTGCAATTTCGACGCAGATATTGTAGGTGAATATACCTATACCTAATCCGCATATAAAAACAACCTGACTTTATCGTCTCATTCATAACTACAGAAATGACTACTCATGTTGGAGTATCACCTTACACTCAGGTTAATAGCCCAGAATGTCGCCTTTGTTCAATCTTAAGCCAAGACAATGAAGGAGAGGGTTTGTGATATCAAAAATAAAGGTATCGTTGTGTACATGGGTTTATTCAAGGATATTTGAAACTGTAGTTGAAAACTTCGTAGTCGGACAAAAACGGCTGGGTCGATTATTTTCAAAATAGATTTTTTAAGGATTTTAACAGCCTATTCATGATTTTCTTTATATTATTTTTGGACACACGTATCAAAAGATTGTCTAAAGTTAGTTGGTGTCATTTTTTTTAATTCTGAAGGTGTTATCAGTGAACATATTGATTTTAAAGGGACCCATTTTTTTAATGTTTTATTCAACGATACCACACATAGAATTTCAGTAAATATGTAATTAATTATATCCCCGCTTTAGATGTAAGGGACAAGTAGGGAAGGTAGCAGAAAAAAAACAGTACTAACGGTCTCTGAGCTACGGTGCGGATAGACAGACAAACGGACAGACGGACATCGCGAAACTACAAGGTTCCCTAGTTTACTACGGAACCAATACGGAACCCTAAAAATGATACAATTGAAACAAGGTGCATGATACTGTCTTTTAAAACATTTTAGCCTCTTTGGACCAACGTCCTGACAATAACCTGTCAACAGGCTGTCAATTACCTATGATTTATAAAAATCTGCTTTTACTCTGAGATTTTAAATTGCACTGTTATTTTTTTATGCAATTATAGTACTATCAAGTGCAAATTATGGATGACCTAAACGAAAGCGTTGGAACATACATGTCAAAGGAGTCGTCCTTCGGGAAGGCATTGGCCTCGTCTATTTTTAGGCAAGTGAACCAACTTTACTATTAAATACATATTATAGTGCTCAAAAATGTCTTCAATTGCGCTCCATTGCCTGCCAAATATTGTGAAATATCAAGGTAATGTATGTATGTATATATATATATATTCTTTATGTATACTTAAAGTGCAAAAACAACCCTACAGTAACAATGATAGCGTTGTGTAAAGTACATTGGCCAATTTGTAAGGATCTAAATTTTTTTAACGTTTATGTACGCTTTCTTTAGCACGCGTCAGAACTCACAGTGATACCGTGGTTACCTACTTAATTTCTAGCGAATATCTATTAAACCTACTGGTATATTTTATAACTAATACAGTGTTATCGTGAACTAAAATTTACTGAGTGTTTAGCTAAGATAATACATAACGCTAAAAGTCAGTAGTCTTCGCGACTGAGCAACATCTAGGTTACACACACTGTTAGTTCCAACTACGAGTTTGTAGCTTTTGGTGTCGAGACACTTGGTCCCTGGGGCAAGGGGGCACGCGGGCTTCACAAGGCTATCAGCAAACGCCTCAGGATCTACGGGCGACCCTCGCGCGGGCGGCTTTCTTGCGCAAAGGATAGCTGTCGCAATCCAGCGCGGGAATGCCACCTGCGTGCTGGGCACCTTGCCCAGAGGAGCCAAAATTTATGCGAATAAGTTAATTTGTAGTTAGTTTTATTTTTAATTAGTCTTAATTCTTATTCTGCTTTGTATTTTATCATATTATTATGATTGCCAACTGTTGTACCTACCACATTTTGTAGAGAAATAAATTTCTAATATTTTTGTGTATAATAGCGTTCCTGAGCCAGCCCACGTGTTCAGTGTATTTGGAGACGCCGATTGCGGAGAGCCCCTGCAGGCACATCATCTCCACCTGGACTTCACACCCACGGACACCGATAATGAGTATTCTCAGAAAAAGTGCTGCGAATTCTGGAAGTACATTGCCAGTAGAAGTGATATTGCGCATTTGATGGTTCTACCTGTTAGCCTTGTTCTGAGTTTTATTTTATCATTACCAAGCTATGTAGTTCCCATTCCTTTATAATATGTATATACCTAACATAATTTGGCTGGGAATGTGTTTGCTTTAGTAGTTCATGTTCCTATGAAGGTATGAAGTTGGTACTTGGTAGGCTTCATATTCCAGAGCGAATCATGAACAAAATAAATGAATTTCTTCGGTAAATTTTCTCAAGTTATTATTATAACTATACTACTATTTTTTTAAAAGTCATGGTCTTTTAATCCTTTATAGGCAGAGAAATAGTTATTTATTATACAAGGGGGCAAAGTTGTTGTTTAACTGTCGTGCCAATATTGAGACCTGAGCTAGCGAAAGATTCCAAAATTGAGCCATGAACGTAGCGAGTGGTTCAAAAACTGGAATCTTGAGCATTGCGAAGGTCTCAAGGCACGAGAGTTGAACAGACTTTGCCGCCAAGTGTAATACAACTTTTTTCCCCTCACTATCGCGAGGACATATGATTAAAAATCTCATCCAAATGTAAATTAACTTAAAGAAACCATTTAAAACTCAATGTCGAAACGTATCGTAGAATAGAGTTACTCTGGAACTTAAATATAGCCAATGGCTTACAAAGTCACCCATGAGAACGACCAATTTAACATGTGAGCTCCGATTGCGCATGTTTACTACGGTGATACAGATACTAGGCACTTATACTAGGCAGTAGGGGGCTATAGGAATTAGAGCAATGTCAAATTACTTTATTCACAAGTGTGTAAAAAGCGTTTTTACCCGCTCGTATTAAACGATATACGAGCGCTTTACGAGCTAGTGAGGGGAAAAAAATATTTCCCATCATGTTTCAACATCATTTCAAAATGGCAAGCTTTCATTATTGCGCATTGATGACACCTGTTCGCCCATTCATTAAAGATAAGATATTTTGGATTTTATGAAATAACATTTTATCTTATCTTATCAATTTATTATTCATTAAAACATTAAAGGGTTAATTGTCGGTCACAGGAAAAGGAATCTACCCAGAGCACTGACACATGCTCTGTTCACAAGACGAATGTTGTAGAGCATGTATCGAAACCAAAGACTGCTGTCTCAATGCTGCAAATAGTCGAAGATAAAGGTACTGGTTGCAACGAGTATGTAATTGTTTCTAGTAAAATTCACAAAAAGCCAGGTAATTTATAACCCTTTTCCAGGCTGGTCTAGAAGCTTTGGCAAACATCCTGTGTAGTTTTTAAGAAAAATACATTATAGGTAATTAAGAGCATAAAGGAATACTCAAGTAGAATAATCATAGAAACATGTGGTCTATTTGAACTAAGCCTGGAAAAGGGTAGAAGATTTTCACTGTCAGATAAAAGCGACCTATATTGTATTATAAAAGTTTTTTATCCTACCCATTTTCGCACCCGTGTCAATCGTTTTGAAAGAAAAGAGATGAGCCCTTATTCGAGCGTAGGTAATTTAGGCGACCCTAGCTCTCTAGTTTCCCAGGTACTGTCACTAAAATAGAATGCTAAGCCATTTGACAAATACATAGGTACTTAAGATTTATACTGGGTTTCCGGTAAATAATGGACAAACTTCTAACCACCGACTGGCCAACTTACGCCGGTTTTGGGGCTAAATAATAGGCTTAGTGAAAGTTTCGTGGTTTTTGAGATAATAGAAGTTTTTCTTTTATTTAAAGCAATTGGTTGAAAAAAAAAGATAGGTGCCTAGGATTGATACATATCCTAGGTATGTTTGTTCCTTTTATTGAAAGTAATTGGTTTGAAAAAACATACCTAGGATTGATACATATTCTAGGTATGTGTGTTTACAATAATATATACAATTACTAGCAGTGAATAACTTTATGAATTTGATCATCAGGTTTTGCACCAAATTTGCCGTCTTTAACTAAGTAGTGCATACTAGCTTAGTTATTGCTAGCATGTAACCCAAAGTACTGTTTATCATTACTACATTATCTGTTCTTTAGTAGTCACAACACAAGACTTATTATTATAGAGCCTAATGTGGGAGACTTAAATGAAAATTGTTTCAGGTTTAATAGACCGGGCTTTTGAACGGAAGGTGGAACATTCTCGTTGTACAATTGGTTTTAATGACTACGAACTGGGTACAAAGGCAGATAAACGACGTGAGTTAGAGTTGTATAATTGTATATCTAATGAAACAAGATAATATTTGTTTGTACTTGGATAAAGGATTGTCAGGTTTTAAAATCAGAAAGCCGGCATTCGTCTGATAAATAGCCGCAAATTCAGGCCAAGAAATTCGTAAGTTTTTTATAGTATTCGTGGACCTTAATGGGGATTAGCCAGTCAGTACCATAAAAAATAGACACAATACAACTGGTATATTGGGATAACTTAAAATAAAATGACCCAACTGTGAATAGGGTTATGGAACTAGGAATATCATTAGAACGTGACTTCAAATTGGAAACACCCTTTACATTTTCTCGTCGTTCCAGAGAGTGGAGAAACTATGTAGTGATGGGTCGTTCCCGGTAACTTACCCAATACAGTATGGGGAATATTCCCAAATGCAAACTTTCCCCATAGTAACAATGGGAAATTACCGGGAACAACCCATCAATAAAACTATGTACAATAAATCCTCGCGGCATTATTAATAATCTATTTCGTTCCTAATCTTCGATTCTCAAAATAAATAATACCTAATTGAATTGCTAGTTTAACTGCATTATTTATATTATGTTGTGTTGTAGTATGCCGTTGCACCCATGTGTGTGTCCCAAGCTGTTCAAACACTGTTCCCACTACCACCCAAATACTTCATAAAGAACTGGTGGCTTGGGACGTCGACCATCCAAAGTAAGTAATCCAAAATGATTATATTGTAATACTTATAACTAGCTTATCACTGAAAATCCAAATGTTCTCTTATACAATGGCTTTGGATTTGGAACTATGGAGTCGTAACTGGAATTCCGCAGCGGCAAACTGCAGCTGCGGAATTCCACTAAGGAGGCTGTCGTAAACCAGGCTAAACTATCTGGACTTTAATGCAGCGGAAAAATAATCGCGAACTCCTCGATGTCCTCTATTTATTACTTTGGGGGATGACATTAGCGAATTCCTTAGGCACCTCAGAGTCGGATTAGGATCACAGCGTGAGATTTAATAAAAGATTCAGTCGTGTCAGACTAAATCTTTTAGGTGCAGTCGTATTGAAAACATACTGGGCCATTGAATAAGCGGTGCTATTTCAGTGTAGGCTTATGACGGTCCATGTTTATCATTTGTCGTCGTTGCCATTATGTTCTGACAAGTAGCATGATAAATAACGGCAACCATCTTAGGGCGCCAGTGGGTTGGCTTATGATGGTACCGTGTTTAATCGTTTGTCCTTGTTGCTGTCACATTCTAACAAGTATGCTAGTGCGGAAGTGATGCGTAGCACGGTAAATGATTAACGCCTGACCACAGTAAGACACTGTTTCTAAAGAGGTTGGTATTTATACATAGTGTTTTTATTGATTTCCGTTAAATTAAGGGGAAGCTTATTTAGGTCAATAATAATCAATTTGTCTAAGAAACTAGTATCTTAACTCTTACTGTTATTGAGTTATTAAAAAAAATAAGTTTAATGACTGAACGAGTGTATTGCAACCTTTATTACATCCCAGGGATCGGAAACCGTTATTATTTTCAAACCGTTACCATACGTCAACCCCAAACCATAATCATAAAGTTTTTGTTCTCATTAACCGATACTTCTTAATGTTCTTTGACGGAACGCTTAATGGCCGATTCTGTTCTCAACGAACGGAATAATAACGGTTTTCCTAATTCTGTTGTAAGAGATGAACTGTCATGTCATGTTCTTCTTATAAAGTTTCCGTTACGGTTAATGTTCTTTCAAACGTTTTTGGCCGCGAACGCTACGTTTAGTGTTCTTGGGAACGGAATAATAGTGGTTTTCCTGTCAAAATTGATTTGAACAAATAGACAATCACATGTGGTGCCTATTCTCCGATTAATCGAGATTGAATGTCGTATGGTTTGTATAAGGAAAACGTATTGAAATGACGTTTCGTGTCGTTTACTATTTTAATATTTATGGATACTGGAATAGAGACCCACTAGAAATTTAAAATCTGTTCCAAATTTAAACGCATAACCGAACGTAGTTAAGGTGGATGTCCCTGTGAGATTTTCATACAAATTTGTCGACATTAACTCTGTTAATTAGTAGACTTTTTGTAATTTTGAACCTTGATAGTAAGTTGTACGTATCCCGTAGATGGCGCGTATGTAAAAAAAAGTCCAAAAAGTGGTATAGTATTTCTGAATTATCAATTTGAAAATTGATACAATTTCGCTCTTTGCCTTTGTATATGTGCGTGAATAATACTATCCATGAAAACTGACATGGAGGCAGATGACAAGGTAAGCTTAACCATATCCATCACAGATGTCACTTTAAAACTGCTAGTTAAATGACCTCACTAATTAGTAATATATTCGGTCAATAGATGGATTATTAAAAGTAAGCGTAATTCATAAAATAGGTATGTTGTTATTGTTTTTATTTTATCAAATAAAATATCCGGTAAAATTTTATCCCTCGATTCGCCAGGTCGGATCTCAAAATACAATATATCGGTCAGTATTTTTTATGAATTACAGCCAGTAGGTAGTTAGGTAGCTACTTTTGTATCTAACTATGATGCTCACTTTAATTCTCATTTAGCGTAACTTGTACAACAGTTTGGAAGAAAGGAGCACATTAATATGATAGGTACTAATTAATATCTGAGAGGTAATAAATAAAATAAGTGGCTATAAATTAATAATAATAATAAACAAATAAATATATCGGGACATCTTAAGCTTAAATTAAGGCTTGTGTTGTGGGTAATAAGAAATAAGCGATGATACATATCATGTAACTACATACAGATACTTAAACACATAGATAGCCACGATCAAGGAACAAATATTTGTGATAAAAAAAATACACAAAATAATGCTTTCACTGGGATTCGAACCCGGAACCTCCAGCTTCATAGATAGGGTCACAACTAACTCGGCTACCGAGGCTGACGACTTTAATTTAAATGGACGCGTAAAATACTTTTTGGTAAGTGGTCATAAAATATTTTGTTCATTTGTCACAGCAAAGTCAATGTCATCATGAGTCAACATTTTGCAATTTTGTTCCACAAGTCAAGGCAAAAGTGTTTGTTTCGATAAAATCGATATCATAAACATGCCCACAACGATGGGCAGAACGAATAAAAATGAGTACCGAAAACACCGTTGTTCTGGGGGGAAAAGAAAAAGCGTCGAGTAGAAGCGGGGTTACTCCTTCACCATGGCACCACATAGTAAGTATCTCGCCGTAGCGAAAATTTAAAATTTGAAGCGTAATAGTTAAAACACCTATTTAATAAGTACAACTAACCTAACGGAATACCTGAGCCGCTTTTAAAGTAGTTAGAACATTTTTTCTTCTATATTTATGACACTCTCACATTTTACATTTGCCAGCTAATCTTTGTCGAATTCAAATGATTCTGTAGTAGATATACATATTATTACCTTTATTCTATTGCCAATTGCGACACGAACTTTGTCAGTTATTTTTAATTTCAATAAAAAGAAACAGATAGGGAGGTATAATAAATTAAATTCACCAATGTGACTATTTCAGGAGGATAGCAGCTTGGCGGGATATTAAGACCGACCAAACTCACGAGCCTGAAACATCAGATTCCACCTATCAAACCCCAATTATTTGTGCAACTAATGCTCAGTGAGTGTTTACTACTTTTAGAGTTGTATAATTCATTATGGAATTCATATCATATGAACCTAATGTCGTCGTATTAGAGACTAACTGTAGCTTAAATAACTATGTCTAGGTACACATATATTGCAGGACAGCGAAAGTATTCAGTATGTTATAGGTGTGTAACTTGTCAATCTATAATATGTAATAGATAACAATACCCATATACTTTTCACTTGACATATTCCAACAGTCTTTACTGTCATTAGACTTACAAAGCAATACTAAAGTTTTAGCTAAACCACTAATTGGAGTTCGAGGCCAAAGAATCTACGAAAATATTGCCACAACAATGAAATGTTCATACAATAGTAAATCCTTATTTTCTAAAAACAGACGTTGAGATATCTTATTTATTGGTAATTTTAATTCTTTAATTTATAGAAACAATATTATTTACTTATTTTCACGTAAATATAAGATATTTTAATAAAAACGGAATTATCCGCAATTATTAGTAACAAAGTTGGTATTGCGCTGGTATCACCTCATGTGTTAATAACATTTGGTACAGCAATTTAACTACACATAAATTAAAACCCTATTTCTGCATACGTTTAGAAAATTGCAGAATAATACATTGTAGCGTGCTTTATGTTCACATTTCGTATTCGTAAAATTCCTTTGACCTACAAATTTCTTTGGCAGTGCTATAGTTCTCCATTTAAATTATCATAGAGATCTAACGTTTTGTTTTCTTCTGTAGGTTGTTAACAAGGTGACCCACTTGGTTCAGCCATGTTTAGCTTCGCTATACACCCCATCATCAAAAAATTAAATTCCAAATGAAATATACTGGGTGAAATCTTATAAATACTGTCTTAATAAATATGACACGCTGTCGTTTGTGTTCACTGGTAATTTTAAATTATTTACAAGAAAATGTTGTCATATCAATGTTAGTTAAGAGAAAAGAAAAGTTTATAGGTATTTACGTGTTTTTAAGAAAATCCTAGTTGGGACTACCATATTAAACAGAAACGCGTAAAAACATTACAGAGGTAAATAATAACTTGGTTCAGCCTTGTTTAGCTTCGCTATACACCCCACCATCAAAAAATTAAATTTCAAATGAAATATACTGGGTGAAATGTTATACGAGTATGTACTGTCTTAATCAATATGGCACGCTGTCGTTTGTGTTCACTGGTAATTTTAAGTTCTTTACAAGAAAATGTTGTCATATCAATGTTAGTTAAGAGAAAAGAAAAGTTTTTAGGTATTTACGTGTTTTTAAGGAAATCCTAGTTGTGACAGCCACATTAAACAGAAACGCGTAAAAACACTACAGTGGTATATAATGTTTTTATTAGGAATTATTTTAAATAAATAAATTAAATAACAAAAAGGTTGAGGAAACCTGAAAACTTTACTTGACAATGACATAAGAGACTTTGACAGATTTGACAATAACGCATCTGTCGTAGTTTCGTTGGCCTCGAACTCCAATTACTGGTATACGTATGTAATATTTTCAAATAATTTCATTCAAACTGTCGACTCAAAGACATTACCTTTTCAAATCAACCAATCACCATGTGAGACGGCGCTGCGCGCTGCATACTGTCGGCAACCTCTCAAAATGAGCGTCTCAGACCGAGCAGAGTCACAGTTAAAATTATCGTGTTATTGTGTACCTATGAATAATTAGTATATTTTAATTTCTCGCAATTAAAATAAAAAGTAAAGTAGCTCTGGTTTAGAAACCATATTACTGGAACAATTTGAAAACAAACGATGAAAAAAAAACTCGCGGTAATATTATGGCTTGTTTTAGGCTGTTATCAAACAATATATTTATTATACTAATATCATGGGGCATTCCTCCACAAGTCGACCTACCTAGCGTCAAGTCCCCGCCTCCTATATTATTGTGATATGAGCTAGCTTTATTGACTGCGTAACTTACTTTTCCTAACTAGTGCGGAGAAGTAAACTTTGCGCACGCTTCTCGTACGTTAATTTCTCTTTTTAAAGCACTTGTTATGAGAAAAGTCGTTCGATACACGTGTAAAAACTTCTTTTTAACTCGGGTGATTGACTTTCATCCTCGTGGAAAAAATTTTTTTTTTTGCACTTGCATCGAAATGCAACTACTACTACTACTACTATTCTTTCCCTCTTGCTCGCACCAGTCGCGCCAATATGCGTGTGCGACAAGGATGACTGGAAAATAACTTGTACAAACATTAAGTTTAATCACGTTTCTGTAATATTATTATGAAGGCTATTCTTCTGTTTCTACCTATCGTTATCCCGGCTTTTGCCAGGGTCCGTACCTACCTTTCCTCCTCTTTGCGCGATCCTGGGCATCTTCATACTTCACTGTCTGTCCATCTGTCTGTCTATCACCAATATGTATCTAATGGATAATTAGTTGAAATTTTCTCAGATGATGTACAATCAGCAGCAGATATTGCTAAGCGGGCAGAGTTTTCAAAATAAACTATGCACGACTATTAGAGTGTGTTAAGATCATTGTGAACACCCTACTCGTTAAGCAATATCTGCTGCTGATTGTACCTACCTAAAATATTGCCGATATAATATAACAAGAAACACTAAAAATAATTAAATATTTATATAGCTATGTTTTGTCGTGTTTCGAATAATAACAACATAATTTAAAAAAAAATATTTCTTTATTATTGGACGATTAGTATATGAACAAATAAATATATTTAGCATGTGACCATCTTACACATATCAACCTAGTCCCACAATAAACTCAATCAAGGCTTGTGTGAGAACTAAACTACAAAATATGTAATATATAGAATAGATACATACAAATACTTAAATACATATTGAATAGTTGGAGTCCTAATTTTATTAATCTGTACGTTACGTAGGTATGAACATGTCATTTTGATTTTAGATTAGGCAATCTCTTATGGACCTATAATGATAATCTATCAGGTTTTATACTTGCAGACTATTTTATTCAAATCATTTTAAGTTTTATAGTCTACCTAAAACCTTCTCTTCTTAAATCACTCTATCTATATCTATAGAAATCCGTTGCGTAGGTGTAAAGATTGAAGCATACAATAGGGATATAGGGACAAGAGAATGCGACTTTGTTTTATATTATGTAGTGATTTGGAAGATTATAACCCCTTTATTCATAACCGTCTCCTAATTTAGCAAACTGTTTTTGGGGTTCCGTTGCCAAAATTGCAAAAAACGAAAACCTTATATTCGTCAAGTCATGTCCGTCTCTGTCCGTGTGTGTCTGTCTGTCACATCCAATTTACTCGGAAACAATAAATGGAATACTCGGAAGTAATGATATTTGGTGAGGATTGTGTTGTATGAACCGCCAATGATATATAAGTAAAGATACGTTATACTCTAACAAAATGAGCGAAATAAATACTTCACACCATACTTCTACAATTTATTGATAGTTGACACTTTTCTTCCTACAATTTATTGATAGTTGACAAACACTTATCTTCATAATTCATAATGCGTAAAAGAGATGGTAAAATACATATACTCGTATTTAATAAACGAAAAAGAGACAAGATGTATCTCTTATAGTTTTTGAGATAGGTTGTTTTAACTGTATTTTTTATGATAAATTGATAGTGGTACGGAGTCCGACTCGCACTTGGTGCGTTTTTTAATTCATAATACATACATAATTATTATATACGTATAAAAATCAACTACAGGAAACAACGTATCACTTCCTAGTAAGTTTGTGTGTCTGTTGGTCCATACGGAAGAAAACGTTGATTTAAACTGAATACCTAAATTCTCAAATTTGAAGTCTTCATGACCTAAAAACTAAATAAACCTCCACGTTAATGAAATCAGAAGATCTGTTTGTCTGTTCGTCTCTGTGCCTGTTCATAGCCTGGCTGAAAGTTATAGTTTGCCTGTCGATTTGACTGCCCACCTGTTTTTCTTTGTTTGAATGCATGATTTTTGTACATGTGACCGTTTCAATTCGTAACAGATCCCTGTAAAATACACTGAGCAAATTTGATAGTCACCTACTTACCTATGTGTAAACATAATTATTGATAGGCAAGGTTTTGTATATTTATTTTAAAATGTACTTTCTGCAAATAGGTAGGTAGTTAAAATATTTTTTGTGCTGTCCACATGGCGTGTTAAGAAATTAAAACTTGTTTGAACCCATTGAACTTAAAGATCTAGAGGATTTATGCGTCGTTGGACTAAAAGTAAATATGGCGATATATAAAAATGTCCACTTGCTTAAATTCGGGCGTATATAATTTTGACGAAGTATAAAAATGTTCACCTGTATATTAGACCAAATATAAACATGTTGCGACACTAGACTAAAAGTAAATATGGCAATGTATAAAAATGTCCACTTGCATAAGTTCGGGCGTATATAATTTTGACGAAGTATAAAAATGTCCACCTGTATATGATTGTTGGTGGTGATGAATTTGATCCGTATATGTATTATTATAATCCTGGACCTATAGTAAAGAAAGTAGTCATTTTTATATTCAGACTTGATTAGACTTAGACATTTGTACACTTTGAAAGTAGTCATTTTTATATTTCGACTTGATAAGACAAACATTTTTATAATTTGATAGTAGTCATTTTTATATTCCGACTTGATAAGACTTAAGCATTCTAAAGTATTGGCTTTCTAACACTCGGACCAATTTTATTTTATATGTAGACATTTTTATACATCGCCATATTTACTTTTAGTCCAACGACGCATAAATCATCTAGAGTATTTCCGCTGGGAAACAATTCTTATTATAATAAGCGAACTATTAAAATATTATTTTGCATCCGTCTGAATTTCACAACTGATTCTTGTAAAATGGTATGTAATGAGTATAAGTTGAGTGGCCGTGTGGTGACGGCAATAGAAATACATTTGTTACCACCCCAACTCTTCCCTTGGGTGCCCTAATAGTCAAATAAGGGATTCGAAGTGTCACTGACCATTATTTATTGAATATTGGATGATGGGCAACAGCTTGCCCTGCGTAGCGATTATGGGTATTTACTTCCTAATGCGTCCGTATGCTTAGGTACCTAATACGAGAGGCCTTTGTCCAGCAGTGGACTAATTATAGACTGATGATGTGATCTGAGTTTAAGTTACCGTACGAGCCCAACACTTGCCCCATTCTTGATGGTGGATGTGATAAATAAAATCACTGATGTATGGTTATGATATAATTTACTGTAAACTAACGCATGAAGAGTATCAGCTACGGACGTATAAACGTTAACGAATAAAATAATTAAAATAAGTGTATTAAGTCAGCGTGATCGTGGGTACAGCAATTATATTTAATGCTGTCGGGGGGATGTGCAGTGCTTGCAATGTACAGTTACTATAACTTTTCTTATGACATACATAAAGAATTACCACATGACTTGATGCCCACCTGACGGTGTGTTTATTTTGTAAAGTTTCAAAATCATTGTTTGTATGTCTGTCTGTCTCTCTGTCTGCTTAGGGCTCCCTCTACATGGCATTTTTTTTTCGAAACGCTTATGTTATAAGAGACTTGGCATAATCAATTTTTGTAAACAATATTTAGAATATTACTTTGCCAGAAACTATTTTGGCATATTATTATTTAGGTCATGTGTTATTTCGCAGAAATTGGATGTCCATATTTTTGGCATAGGTACATAATTATACACGGTGTTACGCGAGCACTGCCAAAGGTTATAACTATGCGTTCTAGACATCAAAATAAAAACAAAATATTATGAGACCTTATGTCAATTCCACCAAAAAAAAATTTTTTTTCTTTTTTTTAGGCCGATTTGAATACTTTTTAACATTTCCAGTACTTTTTATCACAACAACAATTTGTTTAAATTATTTATTTCAATTGTTTTTTTAGGTACAGGTTATTTCGTCAAGTCTATTCGTATTTTTTGATTGTCAGGCAAAAGGTGTGGTAATATTAGAACACATTGTGGTAGCATTGTAATTCAAAAGAAGTTAAATGACGAGTTACGTCGAAAAACTTATTTCGAAAAAAGGTTGATTATCTCTGAAACCAAGCCGAATCCAGGAAATTTTATATAACATTAAAGACTCTAAATATGGTCAGGAATCCAGCATTAAAATCTTTCGGAATGCTGACGTAACACCGTGTATACAACTCTCCGAAACGTACTTCACATACATATATTTTACGTTAGGCAGAAATGCATTATCTATTATGGTAGATTGGGTTTGGTACATATACTTATTATAACGATATGTAATAAGACAATGTTAAGAAAAAGATGAGGTGATTGGTTGGTTAGGTTAGAACAACGATCTTGACTACCGTTCATTATTGCTGTGGCAAACTGGGTAAGGTTAGACTAGAACAATTGCGATCTCATTAGGAACTCACTGCTACGACAAAGTGGGTTAGGTTAGAACTGCCATCTCATTATTAAGTCACTGCTATATCAAAGTACGTTAGGTTACGTTAGAACTGGGTAGGACAAAGTGGGTTAGGTTAGGTTAGAACTGCCATCTCATTACAAGTCACTACTATATCAAAGTACGTTAGGTTAGGTTAGAACTGTCATCTCATTAGTAAGTCACTACTGTATCAAAGTACGTTAGGTTAGGTTAGAACTGGGTAGGACAAAGTGGGTTAGGTAAGGCATCGGTCTCACCGCGAGCTACTAAGCTATGAACTATTGGCTACAAACACGAACAAAAGATACGCACTCCCGTGTAAATATAAAATATTTTAAAATAAAAATAAAACCGCCTTCAAAAATTCGCCCAAACTAAAAAGTCAAAAATAATTTTAGTTCCTACTTCTTAGGATTTCCTACACAAACCTTTAAACCTTTTACCTTATTCATTGAAATAAAATATTATGGCTAGGTACGCTACAGATTTCTTAGAAGTCGGTGCCAAGCCAATTTTTTGCTTTTTAGTAGTGTAAAATCGTTATTTAGTATGCTCTAAATACTTATAATTAGAATGTACTGCACTGTAATAGGCCAGAAAACCTGAACTGGATACCTTAAATATTCAAAGAATTATCCCATTATGAAGGAGATATACATTGTATCATCAGCAAGTATGAATAATTTCAAAGATTATAGGTAACAGCCTTAGCATGCCTATATTATTTAAAGAATCACTTACCGCTAACCAACATGTCATAACTACTAAGCAAACACTTAAATAGATATATTCAAAGAATTATCCTCCAACTCCTAATAGTTAAGGAGTTATACCTTTCGTCATCAGCTCACCAACATGAGACTATGACCACCTAAATGCAAATACTCAAATAGCTTCCAAAATACATGAACTGTGTTATATTTAAAGAATTATCCCCCAACTCCTAATTTCTAAGGAGTTGTACCTTTCATCATCAGCTCACCGACATGAAAGGATGACCACCTAAACGCAAATACTCGAATAGCTTCCAAAATACATGAAATATGTTATATTTAAGGAATTGTCTCCCAACTCCTAATCTCTAAGGAGTTGTACCTTTCATCATCAGCTCACCAACATGAAAGGATGATCACCTAAAGGCAAATACTCAAATAGCTTCCAAAATACACGAAATATGTTATACTTAAAGAATTATCCCCCAACTCCTAATTGCTAAGGAGTTGTACCTTCCATCATCAGATCACCAACGTAAAAGTTCATGACTAGACGCAAATATTTGAATAGTCTTCGAAAATAAATGAAAAATGTCATGTGTGCCTACAACATTTGAAGAGTTCCCTCGATTTCTCCAGGATCCCATCATCAGATCTAGATTCGGTGATAATGCGACCAACTAGAAGGTATACCCATTCAAACGAAAAAAGAATTTTTCAAATCGGTCCACGCGTCTTTGAGTAATCGGGGAACATACATTAAAAAAAAAAAAGATTTCGACGAATTGTAAACCTCCTCCTTTTTGAAGTCGGTTAAAAAGAGAGTGTATCTTTTATTTACACGGGAGTGCGTATCTTTTGTTCGTGTTTTTTAACCGATAGCTCGCGGTGAGACCAGTGCCTTAGGTTAGAACTGCCACCTTATTAGTAAGTCACTACTATAAGTACTATATCAATGTAAGTACGTTAGGTTAGGTTACAATTGCGACCTTATCAGCAATTGACTGTTATGACAAAGTGGTTTAGGTTAGGATACAACTGCGACCTCAGCAAGTCAGCAGTAATTCACTGCTATGGCAAAGTGGCTTCGGTTAGGTTAGGTTAGAATTGCGACCTTGTTAGATTAAATTATGCTCAATTAGTAAGTCTACAGTAGAGTAAATTGTATTTCCATTTCAACAATTATAAAGAAAAAGAAATGTATTTTCCTTTACTGTCATGGCAAAAAAACTCGACAAGAAAACGTTATGCATATCTTGCACGGGAAAGAGAGGGCTGGGAGATACTCCAACGACAAGTGAATAACTCTGTGATGATGATGATGAAGGTGACCGTCTGTTCATTATAAGAAAAAGATTTGGGAGTTCAACCCACAGTCCCTTATATTCCAGTATGTGTGTCTATTTGTCCGTCCGTGGCTAAGCTCGGGGGTAAGTAATATAACGTATACGAACTAATGCTATATAAATCATAACGTATAAATTCAGTTTGTATAAATTTATAATGCCTAACGTGTAATAAATATAACGTTTAAAAGGTATAATTATTAAATGAATAATTGTAAAATGTATAATGAACGTAACATATAATATCGTTTACGATAACGATTAATTAGTATAAAATTGAAATAATCTAATATACAAAACAACTATCTTACGCAAAATATAAGCGCCTACGATTTTTTAATAATTAAAGTATAGAATTATCATTATATATAATTTGAATTGATTTACTATTTATCCGTATATTAAGCCGTATCCGTATAGGAAGCGATTTAGACCTGTGAACCGGTCGACGAAGCCCCGCTGCGCGGGGCTTCTATTTCTGCTCTAAGGGATAAAAGGTACCTAACGAACCTATCCAGGTTAGAGTAGGAGAGGTACAAGTTTGTTATTCTTTAATGCGGGGGGCTCCGCCCCCCGAGCCCCCCTTGTGGGGGGCTTCGCCCCCCGTCCCCCCTTTTTTGGTTTCGCAAGGATGAGAATGCGTAAGAATAAGCAGCTGCAGAAAAGTAAGTTAGGTTAAGTTCTATAAAAACGTATACGTAATATTACTTACCTTTTCAATCCGTTCTAGCCTCGAAACCTAACCAATCCAAGTCGGTTTTACCCTGATTTATTACATGGATCGGTTAGGTTTCGAGGCTAGAACGGATTGAAAAGGTAAGTAATATTACGTATACGTTTTTATAGAACTTAACCTAACTTACTTTTCTGGCAGTTATATTTATATCGTTATATCAGATGTTAGTATATGTTTTAACTTTTATACCTTTATATTGGTATTAGTACGGTCAAATCGTACATTAAACTCGCAAAACATGTAGTAAAGCTGCATTTTTGGTATGTTATTTAGACACCATAGGGCAGTATAAAACCACATTTTGCAAGCAAAAAAAAGTTGTGCTAGCTGCGTTATACGTGAAAAACTGTGAAATTTAATGTCTATTTTTAGTTTCTAATTTTTATAAAAAAAGCCTTACGTTTTTTGACAATATGTATCAGGCAACGTTTAAAGATGAATAAATTTGTAACAAGATGAGATAACATGCATTACCGTAGGTCTTATAGTTTCAGAGATTCGAGACTTCAAATAGTACCCTGTTTTGTAAACTAGATAAAATGTTGAATTTTGCTAACGTTTTTGGTCTAATATCGCCTTACCTAATTATGCTACGAAAAACATGAAATAATTATCTTATAGCGCAATTAATATTCTTTCATTTAAGGGTAAAATCAGGTCAGTAAACTTTGTGATTGAAACTAAAAACGCGAAATTCAAAAAGCAGGAGGTCCGTTACCTAAGTTTTTCATACAAATCGCAAGTCGTGTTGCAAAGCTGCAATTTTAGTATATTATATAGGCCTTATAAGGACGTACAAAAATGCATATTACAAGAAAAACAAAAAAGGGATTTCTGCATAGGACGAAAAAAACTGAAAAAATATTGGACTTCTTTTACTTTTTGACGTTTAATTAAAAAACTATTATCTTTTTGATACTAATTGCTACAAAACTTAGAAAGAATATAAAATTTGAAAGGATTTGAGCTACCTTGCATTACCCTAAATTATATAGATTTAGAGAAACGACATTTCAAAATGTGCCCTTCATTAAGTTAAGAAAATAAATGCATGTTTTGAAGCCTCGTATACCCCCAACTATAAGACTTACAGTAATTGTTATCGACTCAATTTGTTCCAAATTTAATGTAGTAATTATTTACAATTACTTTTTTTTCTTAGCGCGAACGTTTTGCCAATATTTAGTGAATAGCTTTAACGTAACCTAAAATTTGTTTATGTTTTGATAAAAGGGCACTTTATGAAATGTCGTATCTCAAAATATATATAACTTACGGTGATGCAACGTAGCTCAAATCCTTTCAAATTTAATGTTCTTTCTTAGTTTTATAGCAATCAGTATCAAAAAGATAATAGATTTTTAGTTAAACGTCAAAAACTAAGAAAAATGCGAATTTTTTTCCGTTTTTTACGTCCTATGCCCAAATTATTTTTTTGTTTTTCTTTTAATATGCATTTTCGTATATATCTATAAGGCCTTTACAATACACCAAAATTGCAGCTTTGCAACTCGACTTGCGATTTGTATGAAAAACTTAGACAGCGGGCCTCCTGCCTTTGGAATTTCGGGTTTATACTTTCAACTACAAAGTTCACTGACCTAATTTTACCCTTAAATTAAAGAATATTAAGTGCGCTATAAGGTCATTATTGCATGTTTTTCGTAGCATAATTAGGTGAGGTGATATTAAGTCGAAAACGTTAGCAAAACACAAAATTTTATCTAGTTTACAAAAAGGGGTACTTTTTAAAGTCTCGAATCTCTGAAACTATAACACCTACGGTAATGCATGTTAACTCAACTTGTTGGAAATTTATTAGTCTTTAAACGTTTATTTACATATGATATCAAAAAACGTAAGGTTTTTTAAATAAAAATCAGAAACTAAAAAATGGCCGTAAATTTCGCAGTTTTTCACGTACTACCCAGCTAGCACAACTTTTTTTTGCTTGCAAAATATGGTTTTATACTGTCCTATGGTGTCTAAACAACATACCAAAAATGCAGCGATACTACTTGATTTGCGAGTTTAGGGTAAAATTATGTACGATTTGACCGTACTATATGTGAAACGGAATTCGTTAATATGTACGTTAGACTAAACAACGGTATATATTATTAACGTTATATTATTTTTGTATTATACTATTTGGAAATAGATGTTTAATACATTATACCTAACGTTAGTATACGTTATGAACGTTTGTAAAGTGTAATTATACTAAAAGTGCGTATTCATTATGATACGCACCCAAGCTCGGCGATCGTTAAGGTGCATGCAGGCCAAAAGAGCATTCGCTGTTCTAACCCCCAACTCTACGAAATTCGATCGTTACACGAAACGAGATTCGTTGATTTCGTAGAGTGGGGGATAGAACAGCGAATGCTCTTTTGGTCTGCATGCACCTTTAGTATCAACTAGAAAGCTTAAATGTGGCATGTACATGTATATTTTTATACCACCGACAGAACTATGAAAAAAATTAAATTTTACGGTAAGTATCTATAGAGGACACGTAAAATGATGATGTTTTATTTGCACTTTCACCTTATTGTATGTGGTGTCTTTAGGTATGTGACCTTGTCATCAAAAGCGGTTGTTTATGCAATATAGAAATAGATAAAAATCTCTTCAAAACTCCAAATAATTGTGCCAGGGAGACACTAAACTTATTGTTAGAATAATATTTAACATATATTATTGTGAAAACACAAATCAAATTATTTATTAACTAAATATTTTGATTTGTACTTTTTATTTTTCTCCAGTAGTCACACTACTTAATACTATATAAATTATAAATATTAAATGTCATATACCAAAGAGGGCACTCGGAGTTGATTTGACATCGATAAATGTTATGTTGGCTTTTTAGTATTATCTTGGTATGCAGTTGGGTTCCGTGTCATAAGATAGGCCTGATGATGAAATTGGACGAAGTTCGAGGGAACTCGGAGTAGGTTTGAGACAATGATATCCTACGATGACTTTATAGGATGAGCAGTTAGGTCAAATACCACAAGATAGGCCTGATGATGAACTTGGAGGAAATGCGAGGGAACTCGGAGAGGTCTTGAGATAGTTGTACGTTGTATTGGCTTTTTAGTATCCTCTTGGTGAGCAGTTAGGTCCAGTACCACAAGATGGACTTGATGATGAATTGGCTTGAGCTTGGCTTGGCTTCAGATAATAATATGCTATGTTGGCTTTTTAGGATTAGCAGTTAGGTCAAATACCACAAGATAGGCCTGATGATGAACTTCGAGTAAGTGCGAGGGAACTCGGAGTTGGTTTGAGATAATGATATGTTCTGTTGGCTTTTTAGGATCCTCTTGGTGAGCATGTGTCAAATATCACAAAATAGGCCTGATGATGAATTTGGAGTAAGTGCGAGGGAACTTGGAGTTGGTTAAGGATAATGATATGTTGTGTTGGCTTTTGAGGATTAGCATTTGGGTCAAATACCACAAGATGGGTCTGGTGATGAACTTGAAGGAAGTTCGAGGGAACTCGAAGTTGGTTTCAGATAATGATATGCTATGTTGGCTTTTTAGGATTAGCAGTTGGGTCAAATACCACAAGATAGGCCTGATGATGAAGTTGGAGGAAGTGCGAGGGAACTCGAAGCTGGTTAAAATCATCATGAATATTATCGAAGCAGATGTTAAAACTAACATGAAAATGTTTATCACAATATGTAACTATTATGTAGATGACACGTGTAACAATGATAAAATGGTGTTAAAAAAGTGATATTTCTTGGACGTGAGAAAAACAATAGTTTCCTTGGGTTGCGTTGTTCTGTTCCGTTAGAGTTGGAGATGTGCTATAATTACTTATTCTGTGGTGAAAGTGAGTCTGTTATTTATATACTAACTTAGAAATTAGTAAATGTGTATTGTACAGGTTAAAGTATATATTCATTTGTTACTTAAGTACCAACTAGTTAATCTGCCATATCTGAGGCAGCCCTGTTGCGTGATTGTGCGAGTTGCGCGTATACAAACATACCCGTACGCACACATAGGCACAGACAAACGTCAGATTTAGTTTTTGTATGCCGTTTCCACCCTGTGACATAATTGTATAATTAGGCATGTAATTCAGGATAATATTTTTCCACAGCTCCATTTCGTCACAGGTTTTTTTTCTTCGTGGCATTTTTAAATCACTCGGCAATAATTATTTTGTGAAAAGAGTTATCGGTATGGTTAAATTAATCGACATCCTTTCCAATAAGCGACAATACCAAATAGCAAAATTGGCTAAGCAGGTATACCCACTAAAGTTAAGTATGGAGGGTAGGTATTAGAAATGAGAAATAAATAATGTTGATAAATTTAAACCTTATCCCCTGATCTGTGTAGGCGTCCTGAAAGGACGTCTGTCACCAATGTAATTGAAATTTGAATTTTATTTTCAAGGTTTATTTTCCAGTAATAGGTACTTTTTTGACAGACCACATATACATATGACCACATATATATATGTGTATATATATGTATATATACATGGGTTACTTTTTCACCAGTACAAAAAATCAACATACGTAATAGTAGTCCAAGTTACAGAATACTAGCATTTTTTGTTAGTAGGTACAAAAAAACTGAAATACCAATGTTTTAACTTATCCGCAAACCTAACAGGAAATTTGGACGGATTGCGCATTATCAATGTGCATAACTAGCAAAACACACGAACTGGCAACTATTTATTTAAAACGTCATCGCACGCGGCATGGCGGGTTGGAAAAGCGGCGGCGGTAATGTGCATCGGGTATCAACTTATCATTATGACTTGGCAAAAATATCTTACTAGATCCCAAATCCTCCGTCTTACTTGCACGGGCTTAGGACCGTCAAAATAAAGAAATTTTCTGTGTGTTAAATTTGTCGAATGTTTTAAATTATGTCGGGGAAACGTGATAAAATTACAAAGTAGCACAGAAACTTTCTTTATTGAGGCGTATTTCAAAATTTTAAATCAACTTTATCTACACAAATATCGTTAAGTGCTCTAAAATGCGTCCAGAAACAATAGACAATGACCAGCATTACCCACCATCAGAACTTGGCACATACATAAAGTTAACATTATATACGATTTTTCCGGAGGTTATGAGTTTTAAATTTGGAACAGCTGTCAGATTCAAGTGGGGTGCCTATTCTGGTATCTATAAATATTCAGCCAGTCATCAACACAATAAGTTAATTCAGTATATTTTTTAGTAACAATCGGACGATATTTTCATATCGAGTGACAAGAATAGGGACATCATTCGGTAGTCTATGATTTAAAAAAAATACAGAAATTCAAATCGGTGCCATTCCTGCCTTTTGTTTATTGCCTTACAAGTGAAAAATTGTGAAAAGTTGTAAATACTTTGTGATAATATTGATAATTATTTGATAATGAGTGGCAGTGACTTGGATAACGATATGAGCACTCCGCTGGACATACTCAATGCAGCTATGACAACAACTAACAACCTGTTGCCGCAAAAGTCGAGAGCCAAGTATGAGAAGGCTCTGTTTCTGAACGCATCTTAGAGCACTTATGATATGTGTGTAGATAAAGTAGTGTATGCAACTATACGTAATCAGGCATTACGTACGGTTGCATAAACTACTATTATGTACAATGATTGGAATCAAAAAAACATACCTAATTAATGGAGTCCATTTCTCATGCTTATTAATTAATTTACATGAATGTTTCCTTCGATATTTCCCATCACAAGTTTTCACTTTTAAGTTCATCAAAATGCTCTTATTATTGGACTTGGGCCTCTTCAACGTATACTCGCCGTTTCACCTCACCCCACAAAAAAAGTCACACGGGGTCAAATCTGTTGACCTGGCTGGTCATAACACTGGCACTTTCCAGGCGGGGCACACTTTGTTCAGCGTTAGAGTTTACTCTATACATAAAGCATTTTATCACGCTCACATGATGCTCCAGTACATCATGAATCAAGCGCCGAGCGCCTACTTTACGTATCGAGTAAACGCTAACTTAATCGTTACTTGCCAAATCATGACACTTGCCTTTTTCTTTGGCTTGTTAATCTCACAACCATACTTATATTTATACAATCATATTTTTTCAGTTGAATATTGAAATACAGTTGAAGATTGGGAAGATACTTCAGCGGAAAGAACCTAATGAAAATGTAACGGAACACGTTTCAAGAAAATGGTATTGAACTTGGTGACAAGAAACATTCATATATTTGTAATTAAGTATAATGTTTATATACTATTTAATTTTCGACATTATTATGAGCTGTGTTTTGCCGAATAAATATTGTTACTGAATACAAGTGATGAAAGTGAGCATTTTCTACATGAGTGTCGGGGATCGAAACCGACAAGAGTTAAAGAGGTCTACATTTCAACACCAACATCAAACTATGTTATGCGAATGCATTATGCGAGAAAATATCTGCATACAGTACCAACCAGACTGTGCAGAAAAATAGGGGTACAGTGAATAAAGGTGCACTGTGAATATTTTGCATTAGCTTTATTTATCGCTTTAAAAATCCGGTATTCTTTTTTCACGAATTTGCTCATCTGTGTGATACTAATATTGGAGTAACTAAATAACGGAAGATACTTTCAATTATACCTGAAAAGTCTTGTTCTTGGTTTTTTTACCTCAAACTAGGAACTGTTCTGTGATTTTTGATTGAAAAGGTAACTTTAGTTCACTTTTTTATAATGAAAATGATTTTAAAGCTATATGTAAATTATATACTTGTGCTGGAAAATGTGTCCTCTAAGGAATAGGTGGGACAATAAGGTATCTAGAAAATTACAAATAAAAATAACACCACTACAACATTTGTAAAAAAAAAGGGATCCACTGTACCCCACTCTCCTCTACTATGAAAATTCAGTCTTGCACTCGCGCAGAAACATATCACATTCTGTGGAGTGAAGTTCAGGTAGAGTTCTTATGAAAACTGTCACCACTCTTAGTAACCTCGTATGTCACTATTGAATCGGAACTGAGATACGTACGCACTATAGGAGTATCTTAAAGTCCGTTGGCTCAACTGCTACTTTTATTCCTATGTAAAATAAGAGTGACAGCTGGTAACCACAGTTACCAAAAGCTATTGAGTGGCTATTATGGATCGAATATTCGCTGTGTCGAAAATCGTAGAAATAATGTATCCTAAAATCAAAATTAATGTTTCGATTGGACAATCGACGTATATTTGTGACCGAGATTGTCATCCCATAATCTCGGTCACAAATATACGTTGGCTCGACTGCTACCGGCTCGAATATTCGCTGGGTCGAAAAGTGTATAAACGAGACCATAATTGTAATTGGTTACCGGCGCAAACATCACACTTGTAAACAAAATGTAAAAATTGTCTCACTTGTACTCTGTTTGGTTAGGTATTTTAAAAAGGTAAAAAATCTTGCACTATCTTTTTATTGAAAAATGTATTTAAAAATCCAAACTAGGTACTTAATGAATCAAAACAATGTAAATCACTGTATTCCTTTGTTATATTACGTATATTTGGTAAAACTTATTTTCTATTTGTAGTTTTCAATAAAAAGATACTGCAAGATTGTTTACCTTTTTTTAAATATCTAACCAAACCGAGTATAGAATATAGAGCAAGAATATATTATGTATACAGGGTGTGGCCTGTAATAGGAGCAAAAAATGAAACGGTACACTAATAACCCAATAAATAGTCATAATTTAATAGTTAAAACTTAAAAAAAAAAAAATTTTTTCCAAAAAAAAAACAATTTTTTTCCCGTTTCTTATGTACTTTTACTGCAGTCGACTTATACCAAAAAAGTTAAATCGGTGTAACACAAAAAAAAAATTTTTTTGCTATACCAGTTAAAAAACCATGAGTTCAAAAAAACTTTTTAGCTCATTTAGTTTTATGTCCACTGAACTACCAATATGTTTAATCATTAATAAGGTACAATGTTGTGTTACCTAGATACATCACTCATAGGTCGTAACTTTAACATACTGTTTCTCCTTAATGAATAACTTTAAAACACTGGGACCTTTTGCGAATAACTAGAGGCAGTCAGAGGAGTCTTCCATTTGATTTTTTGCTCCTGTTACAGGCCACACCCTGTATAAAAACTATAATATGTATGTGTCAACCATTCGGCAACCCATTATCTCGATTACATCGTTAATAGTAGCCCCAAACTTTGGTATTAGGTACTATTCGTCATCTATTTACTGAAGTATTCCTACATGGATATAAAACAATTTGTACATAGCACAGACGTTGATACAAGAACAGACGAGGCGATGAACTTTCGATACTCAACAGATTGAAACCTATGTTTAAGCTATGCATATATTTAGGCCACCAATATTTAAATTTTGCGAATATTAGTTCTCAGCAGAAGAGTACAGAAGAGTAGGTAGGTACTGTAGCCGTGCCATGAGCTGGAAAGTAAAGGATACGTAATTACGTAAGGTTTTACTCGATGCGTGCTACGTGCATTCTATCGTGCTCGCGCTTACAAATAGGAGCGAGCGCGATGGCCTGCTCAACGTATTTAATAAAACCTAATGTTACCGATACTTGTAAAGTCATGGTACGGCTACTGTTTATTATATTTACTGTATCGTTGGCCAGTAAGTTAGGGTTTTCGATCTTTTGCAGGCAACGCTATATAGGCGTGTGGTCCAAACAGCTGTCAGATTCATAGGCACTGAACATAAAATATCGAAATTCTAATTGTATTTGGAGGTAACCGTTATAATGGCGGGACCGGATCCTGAATTCGATCGATTCATATTGCATTATTTAGTACTGAATTTGTACTATTTAGTACCTGTTGTAAAAAAAATTGTACCTCTTCTATTTCAAAGTTATATTCAATCAGTCTGGTCCCGCCATTATAACGTTATAATGGCGGAACCAAATCCTGAATTCGATCGATTCATATTGCATTATTTATTTAGTACGGAATTTGAACTTTTTGGTACCTGTTGTAAAAAAATTAGTACCTCTTCCATTTCAAAATTATACTTCAAACAGTCTGGTCCCGCCATTATAACGTTATAATGGTGGGACCAGGTCCTGAATTCTGTCCATATTCTGTCGATTCATATTGCATTATTTAGTACTGAATTAGTACTATTTGGTATTGATACCTCTTGTAAAAAAAATTAGTACCTCTTCCATTTTAAAATTATATTTCAAATAGTCTGCTTCAAATGATCTGGCGGAACCAGACTATTTCAAATATAATTTTGGAATGAAAGAAGTACAATTTTTTTTACAACAGGTACCAAATAGTACAAATTCAGTAAGTACTAAATAATGCAATATGAATCGACAGAATATGGACAGAATTCAGGACCTGGTTCCGCCATTATAACGTTTTAATGGCGGGACCAGACTATTTGAAGTATAATTTCGAAATGTCTCGCCATTATCGTTATAATTACATTTGGATCGTTACATTTGGAGTTTATTAATTTCATAAATGTATGACGACTAGAAAACGGTCGCCGAACTGAAGATTGGGCCCTAAAACAGGAACTCAAAATGACTGACACTAAACAAAATTACTAGAACTTTGTTCATTTCATCCTTTAGTAGATTGGCTACCAAACCAGCTTCGAAATGGGATTAAAATCCCAATAGGTAACTGGCTTTAAATCGGGACTTATCATTACCGGTTTGTAATCAGGTTTGTACCAAATCCAGATACGAGATGGGAAAGTTAGTCCCATTTCATCCTACCAGACGGGAAACTATAATTCCCATTTGGCAGCCAGCTATCAAATCCGAATACCCAACGGTAAGTACTAAAGGCATTTCATGGGAATTGACTCGGAAACGTTTATTTATTTTAGAAAACATTATTCCTTATGTAATAGTTTTAAGAATAAATAAACCACAAAATATATAGAAAATTCAATTCGCGTATTTATTTTGACAGTTTGTTGGTCCTTACGCCATATCACCGCCCCAGTGTCAGAAAAAAATATTAAAAACCCTCACTGAGGAAGCGGCAGTGTGAACAGCCAACGATCATTTACTTATATATATCCACTTGAACGTCCACCCCGCGCGACCATATTCCGGTCAACTGTCCGGGTTTTTTTAGCGACGTACGCCCCGCGCTGCGCAGTCACAAGATTTTACAAAAACGTTTATATTTTCTAAATTACTTAAGGTATAATAATAAAAAAAATCAGGAGTATAAATGAAAGTACAATTATTAAAATACAATGATAGTCATTGTAAAATACCCAATGATTCTTGACTATAATCAAGGTTAAACTTAAGACATCGGTAAAAAAATAAGAAAGATTTTTCTTTGACGACTAATTACAGGAAATTTTGAGCGATGACCCCTTATTTTTATTGCATATTAAAAAAATATACTATTTCACCTTTATAATGATACCACAAATAACACATATAATTTTCAACAAAGTATCAAAATAAATTAATCAGATTACCTCCTCCTTCCAACAAATACACCAAGATACAAAAACACCGTAAATATTTTGATGAATCCTGACGTAGTTTGATATATTTCTTATGTTTAAGTATATTAATCTCTTCCTTATAAACCACTCGTCAATATTTATTATATATTTCACTGAACATGGTGTTATATTACTAATAATACGGCTATAAACGTTTACTACCCCAGCTCAAAAATAACCTTCATATTTTAAGCTCACTTGACAGGTATCACACTGTCAAAACTTAAGATGATACACATTATCGTATAGAGCACACGTTCCTGATTATTTTTATGTATAATAACCCCAAAAATATGTAAATTAACGTGAAATACTTACGACATAATTAGGAGTCCTTAGCAAACACTCACAATTGTACGGCAGTTTGACACAACACTTATAATTATATTTTTTTATCGACTGAGTAACGAGCGTACACTGCCTTCTATATTTTTTAGCGCAAACTAGTTTATTAGGCTACGTTGTTGCAACAAGGGAATTAGGAAATAATGCCTCTATATTTCGCTACATGCCGCTATAATCAACTATGTCTCCTTCGACTTCATGGGATAGTATAGTATCCACGAACAGTCTACTGCCTTTTTTGTTTGGATAATATGCTATCATCGGACGTTCAAGTGGTTAAAGGTATATTTGTTAATTTTACTGACATAGGATCTATATCTACTCTTTGTTTAGTGAGCGAGAAAAAAGTCGACAAATCATCCCTTACTCGCCTCCTGTGGAACCAGTAGCTGTAGATGTTTGTCTGATAGCATTGCAACAGAATGTATTATTATAAATTTTTGACCTACCAAGAACCTAGGTTCAAGAACCTAACCTAACCTAGTATCTACAAAACGTACTAGAGAGGGAAAGGATACTTTCAGGCACTGTGTGGCCGTACCATGAGCTGCCCCTGCGTTATTAACGCGGACTTACATAGGTGCTTTCTATACGGGTGGCTCGCCCCAAGACGCGATTACGGCCGGGATGGAAAGTAAGTCCGCGTTAAAAACGTAGCGGCAGCTTATGGTAAGCACACAGTGCCTGAAAGTATCCTTTCCCTCTCTAGTACGTTTTGTAGATACTAGGTTCAAGAAGAACCCACCTACCTACCTTCAAAAATTTATAATAATACATTCTGTTGCAATGCTATCAGACAAACATCTACAGCTAGAAAAACAGCCACTATCAACCATTTGACCATTGCCGTCGGCTATACTAAATAGGTGGCCAAGAAACAAATACCTACATTCCCGTGAGGTTGGAATACAGAGTCCCTCTAGAAGGTTTTTAAATGTTTCAGAGCGGTCGATAATAGTACATTGTGCATCTAGGGAGGTAAGTACAGTATCACTAACGAGAGTGTTAGAAGCCCGACGCCGTAGGCGGAGGGCTTTTGATGACTCGAGTTAGTAGGTATGCCTCTTACCGATTGTGATGCATACAATGTTTTTTTATAACACTTGCAGACAAAGAATATGTTATGAGACGAAATATTGGTATTCCCTAAGGAATTTCGCTTTTCTATTACTCCCACTGCAATATGCACAAGCAATGGCGCGCTTAGAAAGCAAATGTGATGAAAAGTGTTGAAACCGCGTAAAATAGTAGGTATTAGCTACTGTAACATGCCTAGGTAGTAGGTACTTCTGAAACATGAACTAAACTCTAGGGGGTCTAACTACACTGCATCCTAATACTCCTGAAACCTCTCTGACAACGGAAATACAGCACCTTGTTTATATGGTATAAAGCATCCGAAAATTGAGCGTCCAGCTGTTCGCCTGTGTCTGGAAAATCTTCGTTGCGTTTGTATTTAAGTAAGTACTCGTACCTAACCTACTTTTAATTGATATCGGACAATCTAATTAGCATGTTATGGGATGGTAGGCGAAAATGTAGGTAAACTTAGACAGGATAACACTATCCTTACATATTATGTAATGTAAAATGTTAGTTGGAGACTAACATAGTAGGTATGTAGGCTAACATTTAGTAATATAAATGTTACTCCAACAAGGTCTAAAATCTAAATGTCCGATAAACCACTAGTACATCATCAGTATCGTAGTTGGTAATAAAGCAAGTCGGCAAATGTCCATCAGATCATTCAATTTGGTCTACTACTACGTGTCTAATGAATATATTTCTTCAATCTTCTAACTCTATAGAACTACCCAAAATAACTACACATTTTATTACTTATTAATCTTATTATACTTGAGGCCCTAGCACATCTTGTACAACAATATTGGCAGCAATTTGTGACCTGCTCGCAACTTCTCATCTCTTTTGAATCAATGTAATCAAAAAGGGACGGGTAGCCGCGACAAGGTTCCTGTCATGCACGATATGTGCTAGTGCCGTTGATCAAGTATAATACTATGAATTTCTTAGGTCAATCTATACTCGTAATTATATTGCCACATTGTTCCTAGCGAATAGAGACCCGCTGCGGTAAATACTAGTGTTTTGGGACATAAGTAACTTTCTTTGATAACTATTTTATTTACCAGTAAGTAGCTGTACCAAAAAATATAATACTCTAAAGAGTTGTACATAACGGCGACGGATAGGTATTACCCGAAGAGTACGGGAATAACTTCTTTACTACAGCTGTTGTTATATCTGTACAGTTAAAAGTAGGGATTTGAATACCAAACCAACAGTTGGTTTTGCTTCACAAATATACAATACAATATAAAGTCATTTCCTAATTGGCGCCCTCTAGTTAGAACTTAGACCATTTAGAAAAGCTGTTCTTTTAACTGGCGCCATCTAGTTTATTGATGAGTAATGATTGTACAACTGACATTGGGTACTGACGGGAGGTGTAGTAGTGTGCGTTACAGGGTAAAATTACATAATTTTCTAGTTTTTGCATTATTGCGATTTAGAAGAACAGTATTTTGTGCAGGTTGCTATCAATTTGTACATTAGATTTTTTGCTCCTTGCGCGTATCTCAAAACATGTTAACTCTGATCTTCGGTTTAGCAGAAAATGACGAAAATATGGTGTTTGTGCAATTGTAGCGCCATCTTTTAGCAGATAAGCGGCAGGGATAGGGTCGAATCCACCTTAAGGAAAAAGGACGCAATACACTACAATTTGCCAATTTGTTTTAAATCCTGTGTCAAAAGGAAAAGCCATCAATTTGAGTGACAAAGTGGCACCTTTTCGTTCACCTTTTCACCGCCACGTCAAAAAATAAAAGCGAGCAACACACGCCAAGCAACAAATTGCATGTAAACAACTAACTCAACAAAGTAAGTATCAGCTTCGTAGTGTTAAACGAACATATATTTTATCAGTTATATCAATTCATTGGCGGCGAAAAAATGTCCTTACCTACTGTTATCAGGAGGTAATGTTATGATTACAGTCACGTTAATTCCTATAGCAAGGCTAGCATATCTTGTGTTTAACATCAACTTGCCGCCACACTTCTCTTTTTAATCTATACAATTGAAAAAACACGCGTAGCTGCGAGTTGCTTGTTAATTCAGAGTTTGCAATCTGTCACCAACCTCTTTTGAGAAACTGAACTTGCTTTTCAAAAGAGGTCGATAGATCTGAGTCCGTAGCTATGTTAGCTAACGTGCCCACAGATAAAATATAGGGAAGATTCCGTGTATTAAGACATACATGAACAAACTATTGTCATCCTTCACCCCATCTCAAGACGTATTCCATAAGGAAAAAGAGACAAATAAAGTAGCTCTACTTGGTCGTGAACTCCATCAACGACTCCATTTTCTTGAACAATGCTACCAACCTGACTAGATAAAATGTCATTACTATTAGTGATGTCCAGTCTTCAATCGTATACTTTTATCGTCAATAATAATATTTTTACCAAATTAGGTAGCGAATACAGTAGGAATAAACCTTATTTGCTACTCAAAATCACGATCTTCTTCGATCGTGATTTCAAAATCTACATTTTAGGATAAAAATAAAATCACAAAGTTAACGAAATATTTTCTTTAATTAAAATGTCATAATGAGGGTTTCCTAAAACGTATGCCACTAGTTGGCGCCACTTAGCCGTAAGGTCCCGCTAAGAAACACAATTATCTAGCCCCAAAGAAAGACTAAGTAAATGTTTTTTTTTTTTTTAAATAAAGTTTAAATTTTTTTATGTATTTTTTTTAACTCATACAAAATATTTAAACCAGAAACTATAAACATAGAATTAAGACAAGTTTCTGGACCTGCTCCCGCCCTGGTGATTTCAGAAATCTCTCATTATAACATGTTTTATGGACTTATCATTCCTTAAAGCATACCTAACAATTTTGGTATGATGGCTTCTTTATAATTAAATTAATCAGTCTACACAAGTATCACATGAGCGTCATTATTAAACTAAACTTAATTTACTTGCTGGTTGACATGACATTGGATGATTACCAAATATGGTGGGTACCTAGTACGTCAGAATGTAATCACTTATGCGCGTACCCTTGCCTGAAACAACAGCTTAAAATTGTGCGGAGCATATTTTTGAATACTCTTTAGGGTACCAGTCGTCTGCCTTTTTGATATTTTTGACCCATAATAGCCTTTGTTCAGTGTCCAGTGGAAACCTGTTGGACATTAAAAACATCGATTCATTTTTGAGTTGACTATCAATACATTTATCGATATCACGATCGGTCTCTTAAGTACCACACTATGCGATACAAATGTTTGAATCCCACTATTTATAATTACATTACGAATGTAAATACAAATGGTTTAGTCACAAAACTACACATATGTATCCGACAACAAATATTGAATAAGATTTTCAGTTACTTTTACCTTAATAAGGTTCGAAATCTTAAAATTCAAGTCAAAACTAAATTGCCGGTGAAACGTTATGTCTTTATTTTGTTCATTCAGGTAACCCTGGCGGTTTTTACACCCTGGAACCACACAAGTCATCACTTTTATCACATTCCGTGCACTTATCGAACAGAAATATACATGAAAAGCTTTATTTTAATCACTTTTACTATTTGCGGTTTAGGTGCACTAGTATACCCAAACAAAGATCGTTGACAGGCATTGCCGGCGTCACTCACAGATAAAATAGACTCGGTCTATCAATTTTATATGTCTATGAACGTGCCGTTTAGTTCTCTTTGGTGCCAATCGCTACGCTACGCTGAGCAGGTAGTGTATCGTAGTTTTCTCTCTGTCACTCTTTCTTATTGGTGTGACGAAGACAGTTGAGTTTCGTTCGCGACTGAATATTAGCGATTGGCATATTGGCTACACAACCTGTTCATATAATCATTTCATCGCCAACACCGTTAACTAATGTGTCTTGATGTTTTATGAATAAGGCAATTGGACTGGATGCGTGTAAGAGTTACGAATAAATGCAAAGTCATTTGCAGACACCAATAAACTAACATGTTTTACCACAAAAATCAACTATATTTCAAATAGCTGACTGGTGAGTCGTGAGACTGGTGACTTGCTTCAACCTTTTCAACGCCACGTAAAACTATAAAAGCTAAATTTGAACTTTACGCACGTGCATAGTTACATATTATTTTGTTGATGGTGACTTACAAATAGTCTTTGGCGTTGAAACTCTCTTGTTAATCAGTACCTACCAATATATCAGTCATTGTCCAATCTAATTGAAACCTTGTGGACGGCGATAACGGTTATGTTGGTAACACTGTTTCAACGCCAAAGACCGATATACAAGTCACAGATCAATAGAGACCTAGTCGCACTTGCTTATAGTTTTTGACAAATTCTTTTGTGACACTTTGGTGGCGTGGATGGAGTGACAGCTGCTATTTTTGCCGTGGCATTGAAAAGGTTAGTGTTATGATGAGGTAAAAATTGTATTGACAGCGGTATCGTCATGGTTCGTCTCAGTAAACTTAGCACAGGATCAGTGCGACAATATGTCGCCGCGAGATAGATTATCCATCTCCCTTTTATTCATATTGTTGGTAAAAGATAGAAAATCTATACATGTAGCGATAACATACTGACATAGCAATCATGTGCTAAGCGTACAGTATAGTTCGAGAAATATAAATTGACGTTTATTTTTACTATAATGTAGGTAGAAAGTTACCAATTTATATTTCACGAACTGTACTCTCAGTCGTCGTATGTCAAGTTCTTAAATTGATGCCGTTCTGATTGTGTCACTAATTTTTTATAGTTAGCATATAGTATAGCAAGATAGTAGTTAGAGCAACACACCCAAAGAAGATGTTGACGAAGGCTTAAATGAGCAATATGAAATAGACAATACAACAAATTACCAAAGTTGATATAGTTGACCCCAGTTAAAATGACGAATCAAGAATGGGTGACAAAGACAGATCGGGACCAATTCAAGATTTTAAGAAAAAACAATTGAGACGTCACTGAAAATAAAACTAAGGCTGCGTTTCACCAAACTTTTATTCGAAGAATAACGCTTTCTCTCAGATATATATATATATATACATATACATATATATATATATATATATATAGCACTACATACATACATATATATATATATATATATATGTATATATATATATATATATATATGTATGTAGTGCTAAAGTCCTATGGAGATTTGACATGACTATTCGAAAATAAGCGTTATACTTCGAATCAAAGTTTGGTCAAATCGACTAAGTGAAACACGTACACGGTCCAGAATCGAAATCTTTGATAGAGTTAACTGGGTTGGCGTGTGTACCTACTAAAACTAAAAAAGGAAAAAGACTATATATATTCATATTTATTTATTCGTGGTTAGCTTGGTCTTCCACATTCTAGCGTTTCACCGCTGCCGCTGGAGTCAGCATATGAGTATATGACCGCAGCTGATCTGATGATAACGAGTACTTTTGCGCACTGAGGTTGCAACGCAACAAATACTCATCACTGCTATCTCAAAGGGAAAAGGATTCTTGCTATATCAAAGGGTTCCAGGATGGCTGGCACATACGCGGGTTAGGTCCTCTGGCATGGCATCTTCCACTTTCTTCTATGCTGGTATACCAAGGCATCCATTCAGGTGTCTTCATATCAAAGGGTCCATGGTATCTAAGGCTGTGGAACACGGCACCTCATTAGTTTGATTTGAGCGATTAAAAAAAATCACATTCTTATGGCGGCCTAACTATTTTTAGTATAAAATAGATTATGTGAGAAGCAACACCAAGTATGACTTTTGCGTCTATCTTCATCTAGTTGTTTGCTAGAGCTTCTTGAGTAAGGTTGGTTATTTGGCGGGCAAAATCTTGGCAAAATATAGACATAAATTTTTCAAAACAGGGTGGTATTAAATGAAAAAAAAACCCATGACCTGTAATAAAATGACAACAGTAGATTACATTGATAGAAGTTTTATTGGAAAAAGCTAATCAGAAAATAAGTTATGGCTTTGGGTAATTTTATTCAGTACTTTAGCAAACGGACATTGAAAACATTGCCCATCATGAAAAATAGCCTACAGTTGTCACTTTCAAGTTTTACCACTTTATGAAAATAGCGGAGGGTAATGTTTTTTTCAGTAAATTACGTTTTTATAACTCCGTTATTTTATTTTACGTGTACAAAATGTTCGGAACCAATAACTTTAGGTACTCTCAATTGTCAGTTTCGTTGTCTGCTGCTTCGTTAGTGGGCTGATATTTATATCAATATAATATTATCTTGATTCCCATTCAAAAAACGGTTTTATTATTATTGCATTAAAACAAATAATACATTTTGGACTGTTTTACTTCACTAGTATATTAATACTTTGAACAAAAGTTAAACGTCTTTAAGGTGTGAAATCGAATTGGAGATCAAAAATGTAAACAAATGGGATACCACCACAAAAAAATAATCACGAGAGGGGGGGTAATCTAAAATCATTCAAATACTTATAAAAAATGAGTATTTACCGTCACTGACGGTACGCAAAATTTTTAAATATTTTACAAAGTTTTAATACAAAACATTAAGCGAAACATATAATTTTTTTAATGATATATTTCGCTATTTTTAATAAAGTGTAAGGTGTTTAATTTATACTACTGGCAATGATAAGAAATCTTAAACATTTGGTTCGCAGTTATAACAATAACTAGTTTATTCGTAATTTAATACGGTAACTACACTAAGAACCATTTAAGAGCGTTCGCATTTATAACTATGTACCTACTTCAAAAATCAAAACAATAGGGTGCACCAAATGACTGTTTTATGAATTTTTACTCCTAAAATTTAGCATTACAAAGTATACAGATTTTAGTATTTTTACCTACAAATCAATCATTTTCATATTTTAATCGAAATGGATTCGATCGTAACTAAGATGAAGACTGAAATTCGTTCCCCGACTATCCTAAATATTAAAGTAACACGACATTCGTTTTCAAACATTGATGATTATTTACATCATTCTAGCAAATTTTCTAGGTTTTATTTTTGTAATCGGGAACCGTCGACACTCAGATGTACGTTTTTTATTATCATATCCAAAAATATGTTAACGATTGTGATACTTTTGTGTATCGAACATACTTTGACTTTCGCGTATCTACATCTACACATAAAACATTGTCTTAGGTTTAGTATCTGTAAGGATAGTTGTAAGTGAAGTGTTAAATAAAATAAAATAAAAAACCAATCTCAAAACGCGACGTTAATTTACAAAGGTGTTAAAAACTACATTCGATATAAAACGTTTTATACCCCTGGAATGTCACTTTAACATTGACTTTGTAATGTCATGTCATTGTCATAGATTGTTTACATTTTTGATCTCGAATTCCATTTCGGAGCTTAGTTAAGATATCTACTTAAAAGTGACAACCCTAGCATTTGCGAATTGCGTTAGTGGACCTTGTATGAAAAAGAGCGAAAACGGGTAGGTAACATTGCCCAACCAATTTACTCAAAATTGTTTATACTTATCCCTGAGTTATAAACATGAAATGGTAGAATTGCCCAAAAACCTTCTGTGATCGTAGTATTATTGTCATACGAGCTATTTTTAAGCACTAAATTGAGGTGGGCAATGTTGGTCAAGAACGAGATTACTTTGGTCTCCTTCTATAGGTGCATTCAGACCAAAAGAACATTCGCTATTCTAACCTCCCACTCTACGAAATTCGATCGTTACACAAAACGTGATTGGTAGATTTCGTAGAGCGGGGGATAGAACAGCGAATGCTCTTTTGGTTTGCACGCACCTTAACACGATGAACGCCACGCCAAAAATGTAGTCTTTCCATTGGAGCCACAGGGGTCACCGGTGAACCTAACCATGTTGAACCATTGGGGCCACGGGAGTCACCGGTGAGCCGTCGCGAGCCTTCATTTCAAACCTGTTTTACAGGCCACCGTTCACTTATTCCATCCGAAAACGTATGCAGGGTGAGCCGTGTGGCCCTAGAGAAGATACAAATTGCCTTGGTTCTTTTGTACTGTAAAGGACTTATGATTTTTTCGTCATTTTGTGAACTTAGTTAAGGTTGGCTTACTCGTCATAGGTAAAATATAGTTGAAGACTTGCAAATAAAGATTTTAAATATTGAGTTAGGTAAAAAAATAAAGTAAATTAGTTTTTAATGTTTATAATTATTTTTTATTTACCTAATTTTAAGCATATAATACAACTTTTAGTTAAGTTTAAAAATAGGTAACGTCGTCGACTTACTCGCTATCAAGATGACACTAAAGTTTAGAAAAGCTTGTATTCTTGAGCTTTTCATAAAACAATTTATCACAATTGGCATAGTAAACTTAAAGGTACCCATTCATTATAATTATAATTCTTATCAAAAGTAACAAAAGTACAAAATCATAATTAGTGAGTTCTGTCATGGTTTTGCTCCGGAATTGTTTAGAAGGAAGCTACTTTTTATATCGAGGGGGGGGCATTATTTCCAGATCGACGGAGTTGCTATGGGTAGCCCTGTGGCACTGGTTTTAGTAAATATCTAGATGGAGCATTTTGAGGCCAGCATAGATCTGCAACCATGGGCAGTGAAATTATGGAAGCGGTATGTCGATGATGTCTTCTGCGTTATGAGAGGTGGCAAGCATGAAGTTGAGCAATTACTCTAGTATCTCAATTCCATTCATACTAAAGTCAAATTCACATATGAATTGGAATCGGAGCATAGTTTGCCTTTTCTGGACGTGAAGGTGATAGGTCGAGATGATGGTTCTTTGGCGCACACTGTTTATAAGTAGGAAGCCCACACACACAGACAGGTATTTGAACGCTCTGTCTCACCACCACCCCGGCAGCTTCAGTCTGTGGTTAATTCTCTAAAGAACAGAGCACATGACCTTTGTGACCCTGAATTTCTGGAAATTGAGTTATCGCACTTTCAGGAGGTTCTGAAGAGAAATGGCTACATAATGAACAGACGGCAACCCAGACAAATACCGAGGAAGAAACATTCAGATGTTGCGAGGCGACCAGCATTTTTGCCTTATGTCAGGGCTGTAACGGACAAAGTAGGTACGCTTTTGAATAAGTATTCCATACCAACCGTTTATATGCCGTTATCAAAGGTGGCATCTAAGGTATCTAAGGTCGCCTAAGGATGTTTTACCTTATCACACACCGGGCGTTTATATAAGATCGATTGTAGCTGTGGTAGTTCCTATATTGGGGAAACTAAACGCACCAAAGCGGAAAGGGTCAAGGAACATATCACGGCTGTTAAAAAGCGTCAAACGAATAGGTCTGCTGTGGCCGAGCATTTGTTGGAGTCTGGATAAAAAAATCTTTACTTTTTTATAAAATACTTTTTAATTACTAAGTTTTAAAACTTCGCGATCATTTAGCTCGTAGTTGGCAAACAAGTACGTAAATTCAAGTGTTATTAAAAGGACTACTTCAGTTGGCAAAAAAATACACGTGATATTGGCTAGGGGGGGGGGGGGGGTCCTGAAAATATCACCAATTATCACCATGGGGGCTGGGGGGTTTAAAACATACCAAAATCGTATGACGTGATTAATGGACAAGCCCTACCTAATATGTATACCTACAACTAATTGCAAATGGTTACTGATCTAAGCAATGGGCGGACAGACAGACGGACTACCGCACGAAACGATAGATGAAGAGTGATAGAGCGCTGACACACTCTAGCACCATGCTTAGAGGAGTATGCTGACGGATAGACAGACGGACTAACGGACATACAGACGGACAGACGGACATGGCGAAACTATAAGGGTTTTTTATTTTTTTATTTGAACTACGCCCGATCATAACAATTTTTTTTAACGAAAAAAGTGTTAACGCTTTCACAGCCAGTAACAAAAAAGCTCGTTTAAATTTGAATTCTAAAATGTTATTAACAGAGTTCTTAATCACAATTGCGGAAATAACGCATAATTTATTTTTATTTTTTGTTACAGGACATTGTTTTTTTTTTGTGTTTGTTAAGAATTATTTCTATTTCTAGACGGATCCAAGAATAGATGGATGGAAAGAAGGACTAACCAACAGATAGATAGACAGTCAGACGGACGGACGAACAGACAGACAGACTGACATGACGAAATTGTAAGGGTTCCTAATTTACTACGGAACCATAAAAAGTACTTACATCCAGAATAATTGAAA